>CM046888.1:26377718-26614176 GCA_025688845.1 Cucumis hystrix
TTTTTTTTTTTTTTTTTTTTTTTTTTTTTTTTTTTTTTTTTTTTAAATTTATTTATTATTATTATTATTAATAGTTTTTCATATAAATTTTGTTGTTTTTTTAAAAAATTATTTGTATACATTTTAACTCTATTGTTTTTTTTTTTTTTTTTTTCTTTTTAATATTTTTTCATATAAATTTTTATCTTTTTTCTTCAAATTTCATATAATTTTTAAGTTAATTTTTTAAAAAATCTAAATTATACTAATTTAAAAAATTTTAAATTTTAGGAATATTTGAATGATTGACAAAATAAATTAACAAACAGAAGATAATGTTAATATTTTTTTTAAATATTCATGAAATTTTTTGGAGGCTTTAAACAAAATTAAAATTTTCTTTTAAAAAATATAAAGTTTCAAGAGTGTATTTTTTGTATAATAAAAAAAAGGAGAATTTTTTGAAAATATTAGATTTACAAAATATTTATGGCCTATAGCAAATTTTATCGATATGTTATAGTGATAGAAGACTATTAGTGATAGAATCCAAAATTTGTTTACAGCTTGTAAATATTTTAATTTATTTTGTTATTTTAAAAAAATGTTCCTAAAAAAAACACACAGAATAATAATGTTAATAAATATTTTTTTATTTAAATTTAAAATTTCAAGAGTAGAGTATTAATATAACTTGACAAAATAAATACAAAAAAATAATAATGTTAATAATTCTTATAGAATTTTGTTAAAATCTTTTTGATATTCTAAACAAAAGTAGAGATTTTAAAACATGAACATATGGAAAATTTTCACTTCTATGAAAATCTTCTTGATCTTGGCTATATCTTCGCACTACCAGGTACATTATTTATTTTTGTTAAATTCATTTTTTTCTAAAGTATTGACATATATTTTGACTAGATTTTTATTTTATACTTATATATTTTTGTGGCCATTCGAAAAAAAGGACGAACAAGTCTATTTTCTCGTTTTATGTTCTACATATATAACAAACAATATTATATTCTCATGTTATTTACATTTTGTGTAGTTTCGTTGTTTTGGATTGACAGCCGAAAAAACAAATTGAAAGACAATAGTAGAATTGCCTTTCAATTTGTAAGTTTTTTTTATCAACTGAACCAATTGTTTTAGTATTTTATTCTAAAAATTATTTTTTCGTTGTTTAAAATGTTTGATGATTATATGTATGATGTGTATTTTTCTTCGCACTACCTATCCGGTCTCCAACCCTTTTTCGTTTAAAAAGAACAAAATATGATTTTTGATGCATTTGAAAATTTGACACTGTGAAACTTGAAAAATAATAAAATTGGATATATAATTTTTTAATCTTGCAAATGGTCAAAATTATTAATTATTAGTTTGTGTAACTACCGCTATTGCTAGAGGTTAATTATCTATTATATTTCACTAATGTCTCTGTAATTATAGTTTTCAACTTACAAAAAATAATAATAAAACTAACTAAACAAATAAAATCATTTACAATAATTTTTCTCTTGATTTCTTTTACTTTGGAATATTGGATCTTATTCAGTGTTAGTTTATATACTTTTTAAATATTAAATTTTAATCTCTATACAACCAATAAACCAAGTATATAGTCATATTTTATTTTTAATTTTAGGCTGATGATTTTAATTTTTATGAAATGCTATATTGAATTTGTTTAGTTATTTGAAGTTAACTTTTACTGATTGTTTAAAATAATTTTTATATATTATATATATATAATATCAGTTATTATATATGTTATTGATTCATACATTCTTCTTGTTTTAGAAATATAAATTGGAGGTTGAATCTCCAAAAAAAAATTTGTAAAGTAAATTTAATTTACATTTATGCTCTATTAATTTTAATTTTATTTGATTTGATTAATTAAATTGATCAAATAGATTAAAAAGAAAAAAAACAACCACATTCTTTCCTTTTTTATTTTAAAGGAACAATAGTAAATACAAAGTAGAAAGAAGAAACCTTATGAATAAATTAACAATATTCCTACAAAACGATAGGTCCAGTCAAATTTAATAAATAAATAAATAATACTATACACATTTAACGAAAAAATCTACTACACTTGATTATTTATAGTCGAATAAACATACTTACTTATAATTGTATACTTCTATATAACTTATATCGTTAAGTTAAATACTATGGATTTATTTATTTTGAACTCACTCGTACTCGTGAAACCTTATCTATTGTATTTGTTTATTAATTTTACATAAAATCTTACTTTTGTTTAGAATATACCAAAAGATTTTATTTATTTATGAGGTATTTATTTTATCAAATTTATACCAATACTCTATTCTTGAAATTACGAATTTTAAGGAAAAATATTTATTAACATTATTATTCATGTGTGTTTTTTCTATTATTCAAAAAAATCTCTTGAAATTTGATATTTTTTAAAAGGAAATTTTAATTTTGTTTAGAGCATCCAACAAATTTTAATGAACATTTAAAAAAAATATTAACATTATCTTGTGTTTGTTAATTTATTTTGTCAATCATTCAAATATTCTTAAAATTTAAATTTTTTTAGTGTATTGAGAAGACCATTTACTATTTCTTGAAGCTTGATCTCTTCCCCGGATGAGCCATATAGCCAAGAGAAACCATGAACCAGAATAGAAGAACTTGCCCCACCCATGAGTAAATATGGGTTCAGCCAAGATCGTACTTTTGTTTTGTTTTTTCAATTTTTTTTAAAAAAAAACTATTACACAAAGAAAGTTCATTTCAAGTATAGTAAAACGAATCAAAATATTTATAAATTATAGCAAAATATCGAATTGCGATAGATTATTATTAATAACGATGAACACAAATAGTAGTATTTTTTGTATTATAATAGATAGGAATATAGTCCATCATGGTCTTTCCTAAATATCCATATATTATGATATTTACTATATTTGTAAATATTTTTAGAAAATTTGTTTCCATGATTTGTAAATTTGTAAAATTTATCGTTTAGAATAATTTTCCATCCAGGAATTTATTAAAAACGACTATCTTTGCTCAAACCTAAAAGTTAAAAAATAATCTTAGAACATTGTTTATGTAGGTTAATGTTAATACATAAGTTGCCACACCATATATATATATATGTATATATATATATATATATATATATATATATATGTATGTTTAGTTTTGCTTTCTAGAACAAATTTCAAAATGTTAAGTTAAGAACAAAATTACTTTTAAAAGTCTACAACCTCAACTTAAACCTACCATGAATCTCTTTTATGATTTAACCCATAGTACATTATTGGAAAAATAGTCAACATGTTTTTTTTTTTTTTTTTTTAGGAGAATTTGGACAATCATATCAACAAATGGATTTACATTACATTACAAGAAATCAAAACACATATTTTCAAATATTGCTGCAGGTTGACAATTATGCTTTATGAATCTTCCCATATGCATAATTTTATTCAAAAACATCTCTCGACATCAACATTCTTATCAATATATTATTACGATCCATGTCTTTTTAAGATATCGACAATTTTGCGTACAAGGACAATCAAATTATTGTATATAATGTAAAAGAAAAAAATAGACATAGATAACGTATAATCGAACCAAACCACAATGGCAAAACAAATATTAAATTGAGATTGAAGATTACTCTTTTTCTAACTCTTTTAGAGATTGATCATTGACATTTAAGATGGCATTTAGAAATTATTGGATAAACTATTTTTGTGTAGAAATTACATATGTTTAGTTAGTATAAAAAGTGATATTTTAAAGTAAATTACAAGCAAATGCATTCTATATTAGGAAAGGAACAACACAATTAATAAAAGAATGCAAAATGTTAATTTTTGTTTTTTTCCTTCTACTTTTATAATTTTAATTTCCAATCATTTCATTCAACATTTTGCACTCAATTTCTTTTTGGTAAATGTTAGAGTTTGATAATCTTTTAATTACTATTAGTAGTAAAAAATTGAAACTATTTTGGCACGTAGAACAGAAAAAAATTAAATGGATTATAGAAGATTTGATAGGTTTTGTTATATTTGTAAATAATTTTAATTATTTTTGCTATATTTAAAATTATCTATACGAATTTTTATTTTAGAAATACGAGTCGTTTTTAAAAATATCAAAATAAATTAAAATATTTACAAACTATAGCAAAATTTTTGGATTTTTTTCTCACGGGCTATTAAATGTTTGTTATAGATAGAATTTGAAATTTTGTTATAACTCATAAATATTTGTCAAATTTGCTATTTTTGATAATTCTCCGCGAAATATCACAATATTAGAATATTTATAAGCACGTAATTTTTTTTTATCTATCAATGATATATATAGATATCTATAAATGTTTTAATGACACTTTGTTATATTTGTAAACATTTTGGGTAACAATTTTTCTTCGGTTTGGTGGGTCCCACAAACAAAGGTGGGGTTAGAAAGTCATTGTTGGAATTATTTCTAAAGTTGAAAAAAATTAACCAAAAACACAACTTAAAATTACAAAATATTTGACAAACCCATTTGTCATAATGATTTCTTTTTTTAAAAAAATTGAATGATCAAAATGTCACTCTCTCTTTTTTAATTAAGAACTTACATGAATTTAAAACAATTGATTTTAACAAATCATTCATTCTCTCAATTCACTGTCCTAAAAGAGGGAAAAAAAAAAAGAAGCCAATGAATGAAGCCTTTAGTTGTGTGATCTTTCTCTACTTTGTTATTTTATTCTTTAACTTTAGTTTCAAAGGATACAATTTGTAATGTTTCCATTTTTCTTTTCTTGGTCAAATTATATATAATTTTCCTCTTCCTTTTCCTTTTTCGTTTTAAAAAAGTTCTTTTAATTTTAAACACGCGCAATTCAATTCATGTTGTTGTAGTGTTAAAATCTAATTACTCTTCAGTTGAATTTCTTTTCATAGTACGGATTACCTAACTGATTATAAAATTTAAATTATAGTGAGGTAATCATCACGTTCTAAATTCTAGAGAGTTAAAAGAAGATATATATTACCTAAACATAAGTGTAGAGACTCGTTTTTAGTTCTAACGTCTCTTTTAATCAATTATGTGCTATATATACACGAATGACGCCAACGCCGTCACGCAAATTCTATATATTCAATACTATATATAAAAGACTAAATAGGAAGAAGAAGATTGGAAAAAATATGAAGGGAAAATTTATGTATGTATATAGTTCATGTATATTATAACATAATTCGTTGTCTGATGGAGAAGTAGTCAGATTGTTTGCTCGATTCATTGACCTAGATTGTTAAGCTCTAATGGGTGAAACTTGATAGTGAAATCGTATTGTGTCCAAACGCTCTATAATGATTAACAAAGAAGATGAAGTGTGAAACGAGAGGTTCAAATTTTGTTGTAAGTGACCTTAGAAATTTCCAAACGTTGTAAGATCAATGTCGATTGATTCTTTACATATTATGAGTGAGTTGTTAACCAATTACTTTCGGACAACGACTTTCAATGTTTTGTGGCCATGTGAGTTTTTGAAAACAATATGTGGGGAAATTAAATTAGAGAAACTATATACTATATACCTTTATATTTAATTAAGATTTTAATCTAACAAATAGAAGAGTGTTTACTCATTATCCTTGCCTCTGACTAAGGAAAACAAAACTTTCTTTAATTGATTAAAGTTTTAAAACAATAAATAAAATAAATTCCATTGTAACACTTTGTTATTTTCCACTATGTGAGAAAAGATTTTAGGTCTCAAAATAAATTTTGATCAATGATATGATGTTTTCAATCCATAAAACTAATCATATTTAGGTTAATTGCAATATTAATAAATTCTTATAAAGAAAAAAACGTTAGTTAATCAACTTTCATTGGATAATTATTAAGTTTCTTTTAGAACTATTTTCATTTATATTGTTTTTTTCATACTTATTATGAGAAGTATAGCGTAGAAATTGTGAGAAAACAAACTCAATTATTTCGAAAACAAAATAAAAGAATAATGCAATATTTATCGAACGGGTAGACTTATTGTAAAATTATTTAGTGTTTGATACAATGTGGATCAAATTGCAATGAGCAGAGGAGAGTAAGCAAGAAAATAATCTTCTAGCATTATTATATTTTGAGTATAGTTTTCATTTAGTTTTTAGGGTGTTTAAACGTATATATTACATTAATTTCTAGAATAATTAGTTTAAAACTATCGTTTTAATTCAGATACGTTGAAATTTGTTCAACTTTATTCTATAGACTTTTAATTATTCAATTTTAGTCTTGATAATTTCATTAAAATTTAAATGTAAGTCACTTAGAGTTGATTTCTTTTAATGAAATTGGCTAAAGAATAATAATTTTTATAAAAAAATAATATGGGAATATGTTTCAAAATTTATAGTAAAAATACTATATATATAAAATAAACTTGCATTTGGTAACTAATTTATATTTAGTGAAAGTAAAGGTGTGTTTGGTTTAGATTATAAAATATTTAATTTTTGTCAAAAAATTATTTTGAAAAAAATGGTAGTGTTTGGCAAATTAAAATAATGCATTTTTTTAAAATTCATTTATAAAATAATCTATTTTGGAGAAATATTTAAAAACCAAATTCACATATAAACACTTATAAAAAAATCTAACCAAACATTAAGTGTTTAAATTTTAAACTCATTTCCAAAAAAATGTTTAAAAGTAAATGTATTATTGAAAAACATTTTTTTCTTAATTCAATCCAAACAGACCCTAAGTAAACTACAATATGAAAAATTAAAAGTATAGCAACTGAAATTGAACAAACCTTCAAATGGATTGAAATGATATTTTAACCTTCTAGGTTTTATACAAATACCTTCAAGTGTTTGCTCCTCTTGATCGACCAATGACAATTTTTAGTTAATTAATTCAAACGAAAATTATTGTAAATGACAAAACAAATTGCATCAAATATTTTCAAATTTTAGATTCTATTAACAATAAGTACTAATACATTTAAAATTGTCTCTCTAATTTAAAATCATTAACACGTGAGGATTAGTGAAAAATAGAAAAAATTAGAAATTTAAAATAAAAATAGAAGCTAATTGCCCATTTGGTAATGTTCCCGTCTTCTGTTTTCTATTTCTGTTTTCATTCTTTTAAGAAATAGAGGTGTTTGGTAACGTTCCGTTCCTGATTCTCATTCTAAAAAAGTAGAAACATTTTCCATTTTATAAGGGATTATTGGGAACAAAAAAAAGTAGTTTCTTTTGTTTTGTTTCTCAATTATTTTTATTAGTTTTCTTTTCTTTTTTCTTAATTATATTTATCGGTTTTCTATTTTTTTTTCTCAATTATTTTTATTGGTTTCCTTTTTTTTTTTCCAATTATTTTTCTATTTCCTTTTTTATTTTCCCACGTGATTTCAGATTTTTCTTTTTCTTATTTCCATCTTCTTTCCCAAATAACCACTCTACACGTGGTTTCCTTTTTCTTCCTCTTATCTTCACCGTCTTTCCCAAATAACCACCGTTTTCCTCTTCCTCTTATTGTCTTCGCCATCTTCCTCCTCGCCTCTCATCGTCTTTCTCTACACGATGGTTTCCTCTTCGGCGGATATGGGTTTTCCTCTTTCTCTTTGTGTGGATCTGGGTTTTCCCTATGGGTTTTCGTCAAATCTATGAGTTTTTGCCGTGGATCTTTGTTTTCCTCTTCGACGTGGATTTCAGTCATTATCTTCATCATGGGTTTTCATCTTCCTCCTTGCCAGCTCTGTCCTTTAGATCTCAATCTTCATCTTGATCTCCATAATTAGATTACTAGAAGACCTTCCTATCTAGGTTTGATAAAGTGAGTAGTGTAATGTTTAATTGAATTAGATGTGAATAAAATAAAATAAAAATCTAAAAGATAATGAGGAAACAAGAAACAATTATCAAACACATTCATTTTCTGTTTTTGTTTCTTTTTTTCAAGAAACAAGAGCTAGAAACAGTTATCAAACACATTCATATTTATTGTTCTAAAAAAAAGAAATATAAAACGAGAAACAAAAAACAAAAAACAGGAAACGAAAACGTTACAAACGGGTCCTAAATTTCTCAAAGAAAACATAATATCAAAAGAATAATAAATATAAAAGAGATAGAAAAACTAAACTCATAAGTATAAGCCAAAACAAAATGTAATATTTTAAAACATACGAATAAAAATAAGAACCATATTCTTCAAAGTTAGCTTAACTCGATGACGTAAATGTATAGACTAAATTAAAGATTTGATTCCGTCATTTTAAATAGAAAAATCAAACTCGAAACTTAAAAAATTAATTTTCTTTTGAAAATTTATTATTGATGTAATAAAAGAAGTTAAAAAGAAAAAGAAAAGGAAAAGGAAATGTGAGAAATGAGAATGAGGTTATGATGTGAGGATTTTCAAAGGGGAGAGTGTGAAAGCCGCCCTCAAAATACACGTGCGCTCTTCCCTTCCCCCTTCCCCCTCTCCTTCCTCTCAATGTACATTCATTATTCTAAATTATATTATGCATCCAAATAATATATCACCCTTTGTTCTGCATCAAGATCCACATTAACATATATTACTATTTGTGTCTATTTTGTATTATATGATGGACATGAATAATAGCTTTTTGTGGTTTGTTAAACATATAGATTGTGCTAGGGTGTTCAAATAACCTAACACTGACAATCTGAACAACCTCGACCATCTAATCCGAGTTGTTAGGATTGGATTTGGGTTACATTTTTTTAAATATGGATTGATTCAACTTAACCTTAATTTCTAATATTATTAAAATATATATACAACTTATAAATATCATAATTCATGCATATATTATTAAGAAGTTTTTTTTATTTTTTATTTTTTAAGTTTGTAATAGATATGTTGTATTTAACATTTGAGTTTTATGAGATTTTTGTTATTAAAATGTGTTGCTTGACAAATCTAAGTATTTTAAGTTAATAAATAATATACTTAAAATAAATAAATAAATAACTAGCATGACAACTCAATCCAATTTAATCCTCAAAATTTTGGTTGGTTTAGAAAAATCTCCTGAACTTAAAATAATTATGCTACTTTGTCATTTAAAATAATTATGTTTACGTTTAGTATTGAATTTTTTTAATTTCCATCACAATATGTTAGTGATTCTTAGTTTGATTCTTCCTTAATATTAAGTCGAAATCTCATTAAGTTTTTTTTTTTTTTTGTATTTTTGATGTCACTTCAACGTCAAATTCAAAAGAATTAAATTTTATTAAATAATTAAGTTAGAAATGACTTCTTGATAAGTTTGAGTTTCTAAAGTGATGTATTATTTATTAGGTTAATAAAAAAAATTAAAAAGTTATTGTAAAGAGTAAAACTGTTGAAAATATGTCGTAATATATCGAATAGATTTATATATTTTATTATATTTAAAGACAATTCATAAAACTAAAAATTTAACAATATATTTATTTGTGTGGAAGGACTTCCCTAAGAATTTTTAATACATTAAAGGTAAAAATTGAGATTTTCAAAACATAGAGAACCAAATGGAAAATTACTTGAAAAAGTTGAGACCATTTTTATTGGCCTTGGAAAAAAATGTTTATATATAAGGTTGGCAAAAACTCAATATATATATTTGACAAATCGTTATAAATTAGCAGTACTTTGAAATTATTAACCCTAAATTGGTTAAAGAGATTTGTATAGATTTTGCTGTATTTGTAAATAGTTTTAATTTTTTTTTTTGATATATTGAATAATGTTCCTATATTATTTAAATTTAACTAATGTTGCGCACCAAGTTTTCGTTTTATCCCATGTGCTTATTTTTTTTTAATTGAAGTCAATTAAAATTAGAGAATAATAATTAAGTAAAATTTTTAAATAAGTAAATCTTTTAAAAATTAAGGTTATATTTTTCTCAATTGAATTTTTACTAAGGTTAAGAGCAATATATCTTTTTTAGAATATTGGTAAAAAGAATTATATGATAAAACAAGAAATGTAGAGATGAAAAAAAAATAGTTGTTTATAAGCTTAATTTAAAAAACTTAAAACTAAACGAGCCACAAATTTACACGTACGGGTATATATTGAAAGATGAGAAAAGAAAGTTAGTCTTTTTCAAAAGGTTAAAATTTGTAACTATTAAAATTAATATAATTTGTTAATTTTTTGTTTCCCAATTAAACATCAAACAAAATTTAAGTATTTTTTTTAATATTTTAAAGTACATTGATAACTAAAGTAAAATATATGAAAAAATGGGTAAATAGTTATTGAGTAAAAGATGGTTAAGTTTTATTCAAAGATGGGTAATCTTCAAACCAAATTTCACACTACCTTTTATCACTTTTACAACTTGTGGTTGATTAAGTTTTACTTCCAAAACTTTATATTATAATTTTCATTACTATTGTTTTTCAAACGCAATTAATTAATATGGTTGATTATGGATTAATGTGAACAATATACAACAAAATCAAATCTCTCCACTCATTCATTCTCCAACTAAAATAAACTAAACTATACGGTATCGTTTATAAGCTTAATTTTTGACAATAACTATTCAAATTACTTTAATAAGTACCACTTAGACTTTAACCAGAAATATTTTGTTTATTTATTAGATGCACTGAGAGAGCATGTTAAGGCAAGAGAAGTATGTTGAAAAAGTTAATGGAAGAAACCAATTATATAGTAATTAGATGCTTGAATCTTCCCCTCTAACTTGAAAAAGTAATAATAATAATGATTTAGAAGTTGGTAAGTAACATTGGATAACCTCTTTCTTTCTATAGGTCCACAATAACAAAAGTTAAATAGCTATATGACAAATATATATAATTGTGTTTACTCGTGTCGATTATCGAGTGGTTAGAGAAGATACAAACTTATATGGTCCCCTTTTAAATACTTTGTCGTTTTTGTTTTTACTTTTGAGAAATTTCCCTTATAAATAAGGTGTTGTGTTCTATAATTTTCTTTAATACAATATAAATAAAGGAATTTGAATAACAGATCTGGTAGTTATTAACACATTTGTAATTAAATTAATTAAATTGTGTTGTTGTCCCTGATAGCTCAAATTCACACCCGTGGAAATATTAGCATGCTTTAAAGCTTATATTAGAAGAGTAGATATCGTGTTACAGTGCATTTTGGAGTTGTTTAATTTGTTTTCTTATGTGAATACCTGAAATATTGTACATGATTGTAAGAATGTATATAGCTAGATGTTCAAATCTTTTAATAATTAAACATATTGACATTTCAAAATTTAAAACCAATGAATTAGTTCCAACAAAAACTAAGCTCAATTCAAATACGACCAAATTGAAAACGATGCTTGAGATCATGCGCATTAAAGTTATTAATTTAGCCAAAGAAAAAAAAAAAAAGAGAGAGTGACTTTATTTATTCAAAAACCGTAATAAAAAGAATCTAAAATTCATGCCAACAATACGTCAAAAAAAAAAAAAAAAATTCAAACATTTTGAAGTTAAACCACAAAAGCTAAACAAAATAGTTGAAGTTCATAATTGGAAGGTGGACACATAAAAAAGTAATAAACAAAAAGTATAATTTGACTTTAGATTGTCCTTTTTCTTTTTTATATAAAAAGAGGTGTGTTTGTATAGTTTATTTGGTTAACTTATATTATAAAATTGTATATGAATTATCTTTTAATAAATAATTGATCTAAGATTAAACCATCAGCTTTTAAAGGTTAATAATACATTGGACGATAGTTATTTACTCACTTAAAAATCAAGTCTATTTAACAAGAAGAGTTAGCGAATAGATTGTATCATGTTCATTAATGTTAAACAATTCAATTAAGTGTAACCTAGTTGAAATATCTTAATACACTTATTTAATCTTTCAACGTTTAGTATCTTGTTTATTGACAAATTATAAAATGGGCATGCAAACAATCACTAACAACAAAACTAAAACATCATTTATATATATATCTTCTTTAAGTTTAATTACCATATGATAATGGGAGTGATATAAACCATTATCAATAGATAATTACAAAGCAGAATATTATTAACGACGATATATTAATGTTAGACGTAATAATAACAAAATCATGTAAATAATCACCGATAGAAAACAAAAATTAATCAACTTTAATGAAAATAATTCTACATTTTAATGAGTTCTAAGTTGACATAAAGAACGACGTGGATCAACATTTTGCATATGATAAAATAATTAAGATCATAATATAATATTTGATACGTCGTAAAATGATATATTTATATTTATGGATTGCGCATGCTATTGGCCCACGATATCGATCCCTAATTAAAATTTAAAATATTAAAATATTTGAATTTGTTTTTAAAGGAAAATTACAAAATATCTAATTTGAAATTTCTCTCTCTCTCTCGTCCAGATACATCCAATAAAAAAACAAAAAGAAAATCAAATCAACTAAAATAAAATCAAATAAAACTTAATAAGTAAAGTTAAAATAGTTCCATGCATGTTTAACAGCTACCCCCCCCCCCCCCCAACACACACACACATATATATACATTCAACTTGACCACATAGTTCATAATTCTTGCAAAATACAACCCCTTAACTTTATTTTTCTATTTCAACAATAAGCTAATATCACTTTAATCAAATTGAGTTATGGTAAATTTATTTTTATATTAATATTTTAATACATATAATAGGGTTGAAGAATAAAGGATTTTTATAAGATTTAAACATGATGGAGAATATCTTATATGATCACATATCCATGTCAAATTAGCACTAATCACTTGCACGAAAAGTTGAAAGCTAATGAATTATTATGACATTTGATAGTGTATAACATTATTATTGTGGCTATGAGAATCTAATAATATTCTTATTAAAGGAAATAAAACGAGGTTATGTTTAATTACTATATATATATATATATATATATATAAAGTTAACACACTTTGCCAATTATGGTATTTTGATGTGAATTTTTTATTGACTTTCTAATACTTAGATAAGTTTTTGGATATAAACAAATCAATATTTAAGAAAATTACACACACACATATATATAATTAAGTGGATGATTTTATTGTTTGTATATTAATTGGAGTTGTGTAGATGCCTAAATTTGGATGGAGAGAAAGAGTTTTACTTTTACGTAATAACAATGGTAATTTTGTCTAGAAAGAAAGTAGTATGTGACATACCAAAAATAGAAAAATTATACATCGTCAATGAATTTTTAAATATAGTACTCTATGTGTATTTCATATGGGTGTGATGTACTATAATATTATTGTCATTGAACTGGTTAGTGTAATGGCAGAGCGGCAAGAAGAAGAGAAATTGAGGAATATACCACAAGAAAAAAATGTCATAATATACGAATTCGTGACATTTTTTAATTGTCGTCAATATCGAAACAATGACAATTTAATTTTATAAAAACTGTCATGACTAACCTATCATTGACAAGAAAAAAATGTCATAATATACTAATTTGTGTCATTTTCATAACTGTCGTCGACATCGAAACAATGACATTTATTTTTATAAGAACTGTCACGATTTGCATATATCCTTGACAGGAAGAAAATGTCATAATATACAAATTCGTGACATTTTTGTAACTGTTGTCAATATGCAAATGATGACAGTTATTTGTTGTCATAAAATAAAATATGACAATTATTTTGTTGTCATAAAATAGTAATTAATAACATTTATTTTCTGTCATGAAAAAACTTATTGTGACAGATTTTGAAAACCGTCATGAAAGAACTCTTTACAACATGCGATACTATGACTGTAATTAACTGTCACGAATTTTGTTTGCGACAAAAAATAACTGTCGTCGTAGACCATTTTTGTTATAGTGTTTGGAGTTATAATCATATATTTCTTGAGATATATGCATGAGACTTTTACAGTTATTTGAATTGGAATTTCAAGATCGAATATCAAGCAGGTCAATAGAGCAGAGACATGTATTAGTATATGGCCTCACATTTCATGAGACTCAACCTCAATTGGGCAGCTTTGGTCGAGTGTGGGATTTTAAGCCTTTGGTTTATACCTTGGAACGAACCAACCACGGATTGAGCATGTTCGGTACGACACGTAAACCCTATAGGTTGAGCATGTGGGTTTGGCCTCCCTCTCCTTCTCATACCCATTTGAGTTTGGTCCTAAGTGTGGTTTTAATTGACTCGAGCTCTGTCATTTTCTTAGTTTTGTGTTTGAATTTTTGCGAAAGGTACGTTGTCGTTCATGTTCTTATCAATCCGAAACTTATTTATGATACATATCTATATATATCAGTGAAATTGTAAGTTGTTTTTGTGAAGTTTGATAGATACATTGGATGAGAAGAGGGCATCAAGTGCATGAAAGAGAGTGTTGAGTGAATGAGTAAAACTCCACAACCGTACCCACCCATAAAGTGACTACAAAATCACATTAGAATCTTTCATATATTCATATATTAATGATAAAAAAGTGACATTATATATATATAGCTAAGGTCGTACGAAATTTGAAAACTACCTAATAACTATTATGACCCAACTTAATTAGCAATAGTACATTAGTACATCCACAAAATTAACCATTCAAATTAAATATAGAAGCGTATTAGACCACACACACACATATATATCATATATGAGGGACAACAAAAATGACCCACCATTCTTTTTATTGTGTTAATCAACTTGGGTCCTAATGTACTACTATACCTAAAAAAAAGTAGTTTTCATATAGTTGAGGTAATAACTGTGAGGGGAGTTTGCAAAAATAGCAAAAAAATAAAAAAAATTATGATAATAGAGCTCATGTCGCCTACATTTTTTAAATTGCAAAAATAACATATTTAAAAGCAAATTACCATTTTATTTTCGTCTGATAGCATGAATTACTAGTCATATATATTTGTCAAATTTGTAATGCGTAAAAAAGAGGTGTTATAAGCTGTTTTTTTTTCAAAATTTTTGTCATTTAATGCAATTTCTCTAATTATTAAAACTTAGGTTTTGACATGTATATGGCAATAATAAATTAATTTTAAATCATTTTTCAATTTTTTGTTAGAGACATTAAAAAGTTGTTTACAAAATATAGCAAAATATCACCGAATGAAACTGATAAAGACTATAAAATTTTATTATATTTATAAATATTTTCAGCAGTATTGTCATTTAAAACAATTAATCCACGCTAAGAATGAAAAAATCATATCTTTTACTTATCATTATCAAAGCCTAACTCATATCCTCTTTCTTTCTTTCTTTCTTTCTTTTTTTTTTTTTTATTTACTAATGTATATTTATAATTTTAATTTTAATTAATTTGGTGTGGTCTTTAGTTTTTTCTTTCCCAATTTGGAGTTTTAAGGTAAATTATTGTGCATTTTTTCCATTTACTTTTAGTTTCTTTTATCACTTTTCTTTTTACAACAGAAGTTAGGGTTTCTTTTCACAATATTTTACACAAACTTTCTTTTATAACAAAGAGACGGATAGATTTGAATCATATATACGGTTTAATTGCTAACACATTTATATGCTATGTTATTTAAGTTATGTTCACATCGACTTATCAGTGACTTAGACACACACATGATAAGTGATAGTAAAACCCATATAAATATATAATAGTAATTATGTTGGTATAATGCAAGCTTAGACACAAATATGAATTACATTATAAAATGATAATTATCTTTATCTAAAGTCAGTTGTTAATTAATTAAATTTTTACGATTATAACTTTCTTTTAGAAATATCAATCAATCTATTAATTATATTAATTTAAACCTTGAGTATACGTATAAAGTTCATTCCAAAATGATTTGTGATCTAAGTATTTGGAAGCATTAATGAGGGACTTCCATCTGTCCCACAGATTTTTTGAAAGTGGTGTCCTATCTTATTTTGAACATGTTGCTTAGGCCTCCAATTTTGGAGACCTCTCATTGTGGGGGTAACTTAGCTTCTTAGTGCATTCTCTTGCGAGAAAGGGTTTTGGGTGAAATGTATTCTCTTCCTCAACGCTTCTCTGCTCTCTGTGATTATCTGTTTTGTTGTCTCCTATTGTCTCTTCTGATATAAAGAATCTTTATGATGCTATAACAATTAAACTTTTAAACTTTCATGAGTGAATATCAAACGTTTACGTTATGTATGTATTAAAATTTGCTTTAAGCGAGAATTGTTTCTAAATTAAAATAACTTTTTCTTGATCGTGCACGTGTAAAATTGACGTAGGAAGAAAGATTAAAATTTATAGTTTTATTTTAGTATATAGAAAAAAAAAAGTTTAAGATGGTTATAAATAATGAAATAGCATTATTTATAATTTTTTTACCAAAATAATTGTGTGGCACAATAGAAATTACTTATGAAATTTTTAAAGGATTAAAGAACGTAATTTTTGTTTATAAAGAGATATATATTGTTTGTTTTTATATTATGGTATAAATATCATAATTATACCTGAAAGATTTATGTAACGTCGTCTTTGATTAAATCAAATAGTTGTAATGAAAAAAAGATATAATTATCCATTAAAAACATATCTCTCTATGTATCGTTTGATATTAACATTTTATAAGGTCTATAGTTCTAGATTATACTCGTATATAAAAGAATATATACATGTAACTATATCTTAGATTCACATCCCACTTTATTAAAAGATTAAAAAGGTAAGATTTAATAGGTGGACAAATTAACTAAGGGAGACCTCTATCTCTCTATGGATATGTTGAGGTCTAAAGGGAAATAAAAAAGATTATCAAGTAATTAATTAAATGTAAAAGAAAAAGGAAAAAGAATAATGATAAGACATAAATTGATTAAATTATATGAATGAGATCATATTTTTACTTTAGTTGAACAAAGCTAATAAAAACAAATTAAAGTGAAGTTTACTAAAATATTGAATTAAAGTAGAGATCAATATCAAAAGATGATATAATTTTAGCTAATAGGTAATTAAAAGATTCTAACCCATGTGATATTTAGGAGACTAAATTAATTTAATTTTAATATTCAAGTACTCAAATTGTCAAATAATCAATAGTAATTATCATTAAAGGAAGAATCTTTATTTTTAATAAACATTTGGAAACTTGAAATAGTAAAACTAATTAACATGATTTTCATTTCATGTTTATCCTTAGATGATAAAGAAAAAGAAATGTATATTATTTTTTAGGAGTAAAAATAAAAAGTGAAGATTAAATTCCTATAAATATATTTAGTTTTGTCTTTAGTACAATAGATAATGTTTGATTAATAAACTTCAATTAATTCTATGTTTAACCAAATTATTTGGCATAATTTCTTTGTGGAAAATATTAAATGTTTTTCTTTGTATTATTTTTACCTTAGGGTTTGTTATGTTGAAATTTGGACTAAGGACCAAAGTTGAATTTATTTTTGTACGAAGATAACAAAAATTCTTCTAAAAATAATAATAATCACAAGACTACGTATACACACACATTAGTGTGTGAATAATGCCTTGTTCGACCACTTCAATGATGTTATCGAGTCCTAATCCTAAGCATAATCTATCTTAGAATGTTTTATAGGGTTTTTGAATCGAGCGAAACAAAGCATAATGATTTTTTGGTTGATTTATTGAACTCAAAGTGAGGTATGTTCTGTTCTTGCTCTTTCGTTGTTTCAGGTTGTGCTGCATGCTAAATAATTTTTCTTAGTCGAGTTATATCTAGTTTTGCAAGACTTACATGCAATAATATTTGTTTGTTTTTTCAGTATAGTACTAAGAATATAAACCATAAACCTTATCTTAATTAAGTTATTATATAGTTGAACTAAATTTATTTCGATATATTTATAATAATATTTGTTCTTATATAACGTTACAACTATTTACTTTCGACCATTTTGTTTCCATATAAATATTAATTTGGAAGTTTGTTGACTTAAATTTATTTATACTTATATATTCACAATCAAATAATAGATATTTTAAAAGGTTAAATTTTTTACAACAATATTAAATTAAAATTTTCAATTTCAATAGTAAAATAATTGTTACTTTAAATAAAAATAGAAAATTTCCAATCACCCAAAACAAAAAAAATATCAGAATCAAATATTTGAACAAGTACTAACTATACTACTAAATATTAATTAATATCAAAAAAATTTAATGAATAAAAAATTGATTATATCGTAAAAAATTAATCACATAAAAAGATAATAAAATAAGTTATTGTTGATATGAAGAAAATATAATATAACAAGAACTTTAACTCAAGTGATTAATATTTATATACTAAATTTTATTTTTTTAAAAAGAAAATTTAGGAATAAAATTGACATCGTCAATATTTTTATAAATATTTTAATAAAATTAAGATTTTGAGATACTTTTTGGTAGAGTATAGTGCAATAGTTTATATATTTTTCTATTGTTTTATTCTTTATAATTTTTAAAAAATATTTCTTTTTATATCTCTACTCTTTTTAGCTAATTAGAATATTTATTCTGTTTTAGTCATTGAATATTCAAAAGGTCTATTTTTGTCTTTCAACTTAAAAACAATATTAACATCTACTTTGACTATCTTTTTCTCTAATTAGTTCAACCAATTGTGAAGTTGATGAGTAGATAAGAGGACATTAAATATATATGCACATAAATGTGTTTGCATATATATCTTATTTATCAAAGCCAAATAAATTATAAAATGACCACGGATAGCAATTATCAAGCATAACCTTGATAGTATCGAATAGAGGTGGAATTCATTTTAGCCATATATATTTAAAAAAAAATATTAATTAATAACAGAATAATAGAGGTTGAGTCCATGGACCAACTAGGCTCAAGCTTATAAAGCCCACAAGAGAACTCTATTAATAGAGGAGTTCTCATTTGTAGAAGACTCTCTAACTTCTGAAGTCGAGCTTCGCTTCCTCCAAATCAAGCAGAGTATCAAATTCTAGAGATCGAATCACATCGCATCAAATCAACAAAAATACAACATCAACTCAAGTTCAACTCTACGAATCAAATTTCTTCGGAAATCTCATGCAAACAATAGGAAAACAATAATTTTATTTACAATTTTAGAGATTAAGTTATATAATATTAATATCGATATTAGAATTAGTGATCATAAGGACCCTTTATATATTTCCATAATGATATGATATTGTTCATTTTACACACACAGACTCATAGTTAATTTAGCCTCATATTAATGGAGATTGTTCTCCTCGCTTATATAGGTATACCTATATGATCATCCTCTTGTTATCTAACAGGCTCTTAGTCGCATTTCAACAAGGACGACAACTATGCTAGAAAGTACATTGACCAAAATGTATCAGATCAAATCACAAAAAAAAAAAAACTCCTAACCTAGAAGCAATCCGCAAAAGACCATTCGGGGACCAAGTTACCAAAGAAACGATTATAAAAAGAGATCAAACTCTTCACAAGTCAAAACGAAACAATTCAACCATACTTAAGTTGATAATATAGAATTATACAATTTTAATCGAAAGCATTGGAAGTGAAATTGGGACACAAGGAAATTAAGGTAAGTGAACAAACCTAAGCTCCAATCAAATCACAAAAAAAGAAAACAAATTAAGAGTAAAAGGATAGAGAGATGGAAGGGGTTGGGACCAAACCCAATCAAATCAAATCATCATCATCATTATTGTTTATTTCTTCAAAATCATCTATTATATATAAATTTTGTTCTTTCTTAAGGAAATATTAGAAGTTCTAGCTAATTAGTTAAAAAAAAAACACGAGTTTTAATTTTTAGAACTTTTTGGTTTGCTTAGAGTAGTGTTTAAAAACTTAATTAATTTTCTACCAACGAAATTGGTATATTTTTTTAAAAAACCAATCTTATAAATTTGTATATTAATTGATACGTTTGCATCTCTCGATTGAAATTTTTCTCAGGGTTCCTTGATTTTTCTGCCTGGGTTCGTTCCACTAATATAGTAAATTCTTGTATTCTCGCTTCTATGTCGTTTTTTCTTTGTTGATAAATTCTCTGGTAAAAAAACAAATTAGAATTTAAGAAAAGGACAAATGGTTTTAATTTTCAACAATGATGAAAACATCGCGTAGACATGATCAACAAATATTATTGAAAAAGATTCATATTTTTTACCGCTTTACATTTTATTAATTTTTTATAATAGAAATTTTACTATATATATATAGATATATATAATGTACAAGTAGAATTCACATGAATTTATAAAAATGTTGACACCCCAACAAAAATTTTCCCTAATCTATTATATGTAGACCCTAGAGTAGATAGCTAAGGTAGTTGTAATAATTAAGAATTGAAAAGGATGTTAATTTGTAATGAAGGACATGCATTTATCTCTATTGACAAGCAAGGACAAAAAAAAAAACAAAAAGTAAATAAAGTTGTTTTTTATAAGTGCTAAAGGAAACTTTGGAAGTGAATAATATAATTGACAAGATATGTATAATTAGGTGTTAATTTCATATATAGAATAATTTACATCACAATATATATATTACCTAATTAAAATTGCCACATTCAAAGCATATATATCAAATATTATATGCTCCAACTTTAATTTGTAATTGCTATGGTTTGATTCATTTTCTCTTTTAACTTTTTTTCTTCCAAAAAAAATAATATCTCAATTTGAACAACGACGAAATAAGGTTTGAATATTATTTTAATGTAATAGGAGAATGGAGAAATTCAAACAACATACGTCTTAATTAATTGCAAACACATTTGTATGTCAGTTGAGTTATGTTTGCTTCAATATTTATTTTTGTTCTTATTTTTAGTTTAAGTGAATTAAAGTTAAAAATACTAAGATAAAATATTTTGGAAACTTAAATTTAAAAAGAAAATTAGTTTATACAAACTTGATTTTTTTAAAAAATTGTGAAAAACTTGATTACCAAAAAAACATCACTTGTAAACAAACATACTCTTAAAAAAGAAGAACAAAAATTAAGTTAGGTCATTATGAAATGAAGTTTTACGTACTTTTTTTAAAAAAAGAGTTATAGATCAGGTCGAAGGTTGGACATCTCAACTAAGTTAACATCCTCTTAACGCTTGCCTCATCACGACTCGACTGACCTAATTACTCTCGTTATTTTATTTTTTAAAACTTAAAAGGGTGTACACCAATTCACTATTTAAATTCAACACATTTATGATTCTTCCATAAGAAATAGCTAAGGTTAAGAAAAATCAATTTACATTAATCTCAATTTTAAGTAATACATAAGATAAGAAGAAGAAAAAGAAGAAATTGCCATTTTATCTTCTAGATTAGTCAAAATTTGCCTTAACTATACAATATAATTTCATCTAATTAATTAAAAACTTTATTAGAAAGCATAAAATGATGAAATTAGTAAAGTTGATCAATTGTTATTTTTGAAGTTTTATTTTTAGAGGTATCTTATGGTAATTAATTGATTTGATTAGGTATGTAGTGAGTTGGTGATTTTCATATAGTTGTCATTTTTTGTTTTATTACACTTTCTTTTTATCTTCTTTTATTTATATATATTTTTTTGGGTCAAAGGAAGTAACAATCAACTTTTTTCTCACCCACTTATGTTCTTCATTCATTCAACACACTATGTATATATTTTTTCATATGGAATGAGAATATTTTGTACCTAAACATTACATAATATTAGAGACATCTTAATTTCAATTTTGTAAGTAATTTAATCTAATTTTGTCTAATATTAATGAATTACATAAAATGTAGAATGTTAAACTAACTGGGAATTAAATATTTTTGTAGATTAGAAAAACTAAAGGGAAATTGTATTAGATGACAAAAAAAAAAAAAAACTTAGAAAAAACAGCTCATAACATATCTTTTTTGCATATTATAAATTTGACAAATATGACGGTAATCAGATGGTAATCTATTTTTAAATTTATTATTTTTGGAATTTAAAAAATGTAAGTAACATGGACTCTGTTATCATAATTTTTTTTTTTTTTTTACTATTTTTACAAACTCCCAAAAAGTAAATATTTATTTAATAAAATTAATTTGACGCACTTTATTTTAACGATTTTCTTGATAGGAGCTTCAAGTTATGTTTTTCTCTATTTATTTATTTAGAGAAAAATATATTTGGATTTTTACTTTATAAATATTACCATTTTGAGGAGTGATTAAGTTTAATTATTACCATTGTTTTTTAGTGCTTTCCAAATGGTCACTCAATCTTTGTACTATTTTTATCTAAGCATATTGAGTTATGATGGAACACCCGATACACTTTTACTCTTCACACTTGAGTTTTATTTCAATTTGGTCTTTCAACGTTTACACTTTTAATTACTGTTATCTCACTAAATATACTTCACTTACTTTAATTAAATAGTAAGCTCCGAAACATACGAACAAAATTAAAACAACAAAACTCAAAAAGTATAAGATTTTAAAATAGAAACTATATATATATATTTGAGAATAGCCATATATACAAAGAAAAGTACACAAATAATGGAGGACGACGTTAAACACATGGTTCCATAATAATTGAGGCGTACACTATTTTGGTGTGGAGAAAATTACAATAAGACAAATACATAAATAACAATATATATCTATATATATTACTTATTTTTCTTTAACAGAGTGAATCAAGCTTCTCACATCAAAATCATCGTACAATATATTTAATTTTAGTCGAGTTAAACATGTTCATTTTTACAAAGAAACTTAAAGTAATTAGCATATAGAAAAGAAGACATAAATATTCCAAATAGTAACACACGCGTCCTCCCTACGTTACATCGTACCCCAAAAGAATCAATTTCAAATATGACCTAATTTTTTACGAAAAAAATTAAATCATTACAACTTTAAAATCAAACTTTAATTTGTAGTTATGTACTTTTTTTTTCAAAAAAATCAAAAGTTAAAATTTTCATCCATCGTATTTGTTACACTAAAAAATATCTATAGAAAGTTTAAGGATTCAATTCTTATCGTTTGAGTTTCAATTTCTACGTCCCGTATTTTTAGGCGTGTTTATAATTCATTTGTAAATATTTAATTTAAAAAAGGAGCCATTCTAAACAAAAATTTAAACGTTTGAAAACCACTTATTGTAGGTTTTGAAGTGTACTATAATTTTGCAATGGATTTTATAATCATGTGTTGGGAGAAATTATCTCAAAAGATATCAAACAAACAATATCTATGGCTCTACAGATGAAATGAAAATAATGTAGGGAAAGGAAGGGGAATACCCAAAGATCAAGTTTGAACACAATACACAAACACAAGATTTTGTAGAAAACATGAACTGTTTTATTGTTCATATTACCTAAATTCCATCATGTATCTCAAAATACAAACCCCAATCTATTATATTCTTGAAATTAAGACAGGTTGAAATAGACAGCAGGGAAAAATATATATATATATATACACACACATATACATGAACCTGAAAAAGGTTGAATTGATCTATTTTAGCACGTGGAATTTGTGTCAAAAATTATATTGAATTACCCAACATTTAAAACAGCAAACACAAACAAAAAGTGGGCTCCTTTCAATTTGTTGATCCAAAAACATTGTTTTTTCTTTTCCCTTCATTTTCTTCTGTCTATATAATATGAATTGTTTCATTTTTCACATTATTATCTTCATTTCTCTCTACCTTCCTTTTTTAACCCTATTGAGCATCTTCTCCAATTTAATCTTCTATAATTACTCGATATATCTCATAAAAAATTTAAAACAAACAAGTGTTTTTCTTAAAAAAAATTATTTTGTGTATGTTACTTATGGATGAAATTAATATTTCTTCTTCTTCATCACCAAATTCAAATACTACTCTTCAACAAAGGCTTCAATTTATCCTCCATAATCGCCATGAATGGTGGGCTTACTCCATTTTTTGGTTGGCTTCTAAAGATATCAATGGAGATCTTGTTTTCACTTGGGGAGATGGCCATTTACGTGACGGCGATGGCAGCGGTGGTGGTGATGGCTGTCAACTCATTAGTTTTGGGTTCGATGACGTTCCCATGGATCGAGTGGAAGGTGGCAATTTTGCCAACTTGGGATGGTAGGGATATATAAATTACCACTAAACTCAAAAGCTTTTTGATTCAACTTATATTGCTATGTTTATTGATATTCTCTCACTCTCTCCCTCCTCAATGGTTATATAATAGAGTTTGAGAAAACGAAGTTTCTTATTTGGTAAAATGTTATTGAAATCCATAAGTTTTAAACTGATGGATTCTGGTGCTTTACTATATGTTCAAGTCAGTTAAAATATTACTTAAATATCAGATTTTTGAAATATGATAATTAAGTTGGAGTATTCTCTATATAACTTTTTTCCTCAGTTGAGTAGAGATTGAGGTTATGCATGAGGTTGAATATTATAGATCGTGGATTCATATGTTAATCAACGACTTGTATTGTAGTGATCAAATGATCAAGAATAAAAGTCGATGGATATTATTGTATGTTTAATCATTTGTTCATATTCTTAATTAGGTACTACACGGTATCCATCAACCAGTCGTATGGTGCAGTAGATAATGTGGTCGGCCGGGTTTTCGACTCGAGCGCGTACATCTGGTTGACAGCTGACAATGGCCTTTATCTGTACGACTGTGAACGAGTAAAAGAAGCACGTTTACGTGGGGTTCAAACGTTGGTTTTTGTTTCTACGTCCATTGGGGTTTTGGAATTGGGTTCTTCTGAGTTGATTAAACAAGATTGGAGTTTAGTTCAGTATGCAAAATCACTTTTTGGATCTGCTTCGTCTTGTACAAGTTCTACACTCTTTAAACAAAAAGATCATCATGTGGGTATTGGCGGTGGAGGAATGATTCAACCACAAGCACCGTCGTGCTCCGGTGTCATCAAGAGAGAGACGGGCCATGGTGGAGGAGGGTCGTCCTCCGATTCCCTCTCTGATAACTCTGATGGAAACTTCATGTCAACCAAAATTAGCACTAACGGTTAGTTTAACGATGCTATTCATGATTTTACGATGGTTTTTAAATAAATTTCGTTGTCTGTTACTTATCTTAGAAGTGATTTAAATTTTTGAACTAAATCGCCATGATTCTTAGATTTCTCTCATCATTATGTACTATGTGAGCTCGATTGCATTTTAATTCTCTATAGATAAATCAAAGATTAAAATAATTTATTTACACTCATTTCGGATGCAGTATTTAAATTTCGTCATCTAAAATCATTTCTGAGAACTTTATCGATTCAAAACACAGTTGGTAAGAAGAGGGGGAAGAGATCAGCAAAGAATAATAAAACAGAGTTGTCCTCGCTGCCGGTAAACCACGTGGAAGCTGAACGACAGCGACGACAAAAGCTGAACCAACGATTCTACGCGCTCCGATCAGTGGTTCCAAATGTATCAAAAATGGACAAAGCTTCGTTACTTGCTGATGCAGCAGATTACATCATGGAGCTGAAGTCCAAGGTTCAAAAATTGGAGTCTAAGCTAAAACAACCACAACACCAAACTAGTAGCAGCACAATCTCAACGGTTGAGCAAACAAATAGCTCGATCACGAGTTACACAGTAAACAACAACAACAACAACAATGTAGAGGTGCGACTTATTGGGTCAGAAGCAATGGTAAGAGTTCAATGTAGAGATGAAAATTACCCATCAGCAAGGCTTTTGAATGTGCTAAAAGAATTGGGACTTCAAATTCATCATGCAAGTTTGTCCAGTGTAAATGAAATGATGCTGCAAGATGTTGTTGTTAGAGTTCCACATATGGTAGCCTGGAGAGATCAAAAGACCTTAAGAACAGCCATACTTCAAAGACTTGAATAATCTTGATTCTGCATGAAATAATGTTCCCTTTATTTTTCGGTTTATCGTTCTTCTAAGTCGGTACGTCTGCGTTTGTTAAGCTTTTTGCGTCCGTACGTATGTTGTTGAATCTGATTCTGTACTATGGGTACTATTATTGTTGAAACAACAAGGATGTCTTTGCTTATGTAATAGTTGTGTCTTTGCTTATGTAACACTTGTCTTTGCTTATGTTATGACGATATAATGTTGCATATCTACTTTCAACTTGCTACATTTAGAGGTAAACGGAAAAAACCAACTTATTATTAGAGAAGAAACTATCATATTATAATAGATTCAAATGCATCAGTAGAGTTAGAAAGTCTATATACAATGTATCCCTCTAAACCCTAGGACTAAAATCTCATAAATAACGTAAATACAAATACAACTTAGGTTATGGAGAGATTTTGACCTTACTTTGAACATTACATCATACATAGCATATTCAAATTATTAATAAACTTTTATCCATTCATGATGCTTAGGTAATATTATATTTTGGAAACATATGCATATACTCAAATTAGAAGGGAGTGAATTGCAAGATATGTGTGTGGGCAAGTTTTAAAATGGAAGTTAACTCATGATCATCATGGTGAGGTTGTTTTTTACTTTTATTAAAGTGGGAAAAAGATTGATGATCAAATATATATATATATAATTCAAATGGGGGACATAAGAAATAAAGTATAATATAATCATATATATATATGTGTTAGTTTGTGGGGTCATCAACAACCAAACAATCTAAATTTTTTTTATGTTTTTATGTATTTTTCAAAGTATGAAAGTTCATTGTCATCACAAAATTAGCCCTAATTTCAATTATATACTAGTTGATAAAAATATATATTGATAATATATAATACATGGTTTTTAGGTCATTTTCCCAATGCTTTGAATTATTCTATATATAATCATATATTTAGATTGAATTTTATGGTAAAATTAAGTGTTCACATAATAATCAATTAGTTTGGGATCATAATACTTAAAATGAATGATATGATAGATCATTCACAAAAATAATTAAGAGGCGATCATCAAAAGCATGTATGAATTACTATTAAATAATCATATTGACTAAGTAAAACCTTTGTGAAACCTACTTGAGAGTAGTCTTATGAAATTAATACAACTTTGAATTCCACTCTAACATATTATTTCAACTAAAAGAATTTAAGGTATATTCTAAAAATAATTACAATTGACTTGACTGACTAATAGAGAGACATTGATATGATATATGTGCTCATACGATTTTAAAACATATGTAAAATGGCCATTGACAAGAATGGTTAAAAGTATCAAGTATATTAGTAACTTTGATTAAGTTGACAAAGGAATTTTTGTGGAGACTACTCGAAAGTGGTACAATTTTGGTTATACGTACCCTTCAGAAATAATAGAAGTTCAAATTCTAACTCTAGTTTATTATTTGAGTTGAGAAAGATGGTGTAAATTCTAAAAGCTAATATCATTCTAGTTAATTGATTGACCGACTAATAAATAGACAAAAAGCAATGAGTATATGCTTGTAGTACGATCTCAATCGAGGGAAACGAGGAAACACATGAGTTAGACCATTCGTTTTAATGTAAAGTATTTTTTTCTATCTAAAAACTACTTGAGTAGAATTTCAAATATTTTCTGTCCCACAAGCATGTGAGTGTTGATTTTGAAGTGTTTAGACTCACCACATATTGCCCCTATCCATTTCTTCACACACCACAACCACACATCTCTACTTCTAACCTCATCCTCATGTAAAAAGTCATCAAGTCATAGAAGAAGAAGAAACTTTATGAATGAAACGTTGCTTATCAACTATTATGTGTATTCTTTATGTGATTTGATTATGTAATTTCCACGATGATATGATATTATTCATTTAAAACATCTCAAAATGCGTGTTTTCATTTTTCATTTTACACACACCACAACCACACTTTTCTTGTATTGCCCTCTTTTTTAAAATTTTGTTTTCTCAATGTTGTCTGTCTTCCTTGAACATATGAAGTTAGATCGTAAGATATTGCTCTAACACGTAAAACTTTTCTTATGGTTCTAAGCTAGCCAAACATTTAAGATTGTGAATGGTAAAAAAATGTAAGGCTATTTCAGCCACCCAAAAATTTGAATTATTCTAAGCATCATAAGATATGATATTAGATAAAGTGAAATAATAGGAAGGAAGAAGAAGCATATACTAACCATACCAAAGAGTTTTTGTTGGAAGGAAAGAAAGAAAGTAGATTTTTTGTTCCTAAAGGAAGTACTTTTGATGGTGGTTTTGAAGCTACAAAGCATCCAATTCTTCACAGCTCCTCCAAAGGAGATTAGGAATAGAAAGATAAAGAGCAGATTTATTAGATGTGGGATAGCAGAGGCATCAGGTGAGCCAGCTCCATTGGGGCAGAAAACAAAGTACAATGATGGACCGTTCGAGAAGGTTTTTATGACACTGTTTGCAAGGAAAATGGAGAAATTTGCAAATGCTAAAGAGCAAAGGAAGAAGAAAGAAGGATTATGGTGGGATTTTCTTTATGATTATGAAAGGTTTGTTGATGTTTCAAAGAGAGTAATGCAAGGGAAAAATCGAATGCAACAGCAGATCGTCGTTCGTGAGGTTCTCTTGTCTATGCTCCCTCCCGGCGCCCCGGCTCAGGTCATACCTTTTCTCTTTTAGCTTCATTCGAACAAATTATTCAATGGGGTTGTTTTCACGTAACAGAATATATAAAGTTAAAATGTTGAACAACACATACTGTGTTGTGGTTCATTGGAATAATAATTTGAATTTCCATTTTGAAGAAGGGTTGTGTAGGTGCATTTAAATGAATTCTAAATATGTATAATATTCTACATCAAAACATAAAACTTTTACCATTAACCTAGAGATAAGATGTTCAATACCCGACCTTTATTTAAAGTAAATAAGGTCAAATCGCATTGAAAAGTCGGAAAGGTTCAAATTTCACAACCCTAAGAATATAAAGAATTGAATCATAGACCTCTTGATCGATAACATATTTATAGTGCAGCTGAGTTATGCTTGTCTTTTTGCTCGTTTTGACCATAACCCTTTTTTTTATTTGCTATCAAAGGAGATAAAAAAACCATATTTTAGGGATTATATTTTCATCTTCTTCGATATATCATTGTGGACTAAATCAGAAGCTGATGCTGGCAGTTCAGGAAATTGTTCCCACCAACGAAATGGGCTTGTGAATTCAATGCTTTAATAACAGTTCCATTCTTTCAATGGTTAGTCGGCCCTTCCGAGGTATTTTCATTTCATTAAATATTCAAAATGCCCTCATCTTTATGAATCTCTTTGTATATTCTGTTTCACTTGGTACTCTCTGTTTTCTGTTGATTTGAGAATCGGTTTTGCACATACATGCTTTGAATTGCTATTGAACAAGTTATGTTAGTGAATGATTTGAAATTGCTTGCGTTCTATATTGTAGATGGCTTTTGTTCAGACTAAGGGTATTGGTATAATTAAATTTACGGTTCTCCATCAACTTAAGGTTTTTGGTTGATTAGTGATGATCGAACAAATAGACATAATTCAAAGTAGTAGTTAAATAAATCAAATTCATTTTTTAAGCAAATAAGTGCATAAACTTAGGTCACTTTTAGTAACTGTTTCATCTTTTGTTTTTAGTTTTAGTAGATTAAGCCCGTTTTCTCTCCATTTTTACAATGATTTGCATTCTTTCTTTCAAGTACAATGGCTCAATACTTGGCCAAATTGCAAAAACAAAAACAACATTTCAAAAAGCTACCTTTTTTAGTTTTCAAATTTTGGTTTAGCTTCTAAATCATTGGTAGAAGGTAGAAAACAAAAGAAGAAAGAAGAAAGTTAATGGTTACCCAACGGAGCCTTATGTATTTTGAATTTCCACCTTTGAATATAAACTCCTTGTTGTGATTAGTTTCTTTCTGCCATTGATGTAATATGTTAAGTTTGTTTATATCTTTCTCAAACTAAGTTTACTTGTGATCCCCTGCTGTGAGCTTCAATGCAGAATCCCAAAACAAGTTCCATTTTAGGATTTTAATTAGGAACGCAGTTTACCAAGCCTTCAACATAAGCTTGTAATTTGCGAGAAGAGGTAACATACATGCAAAGCAAAGAAAACTGTCTCCAATGCCAAAGTTGGAGAGGTAGAAAACTTCAGAATGTAAATGAAGTTTGAACTTAAAGTTACCTCATATACTTATAAAGAGAATCGCCTAGTCTTAAATTAGTTAGGATTAGATCTAATTAGCCCTAGGCTTATTCGAACCTAGATAGGTCCAATTTCACCTACAATAACCATCAAATGATCTTTTGTTGGAGGGTGATCTGCTTACTATTAGAGGCTGTGACAGCAGAAACCATGCATTAGCATTTTACTGAGTAATTTTGACCTATAAATTTTCAATATGAATGAAAGAAACCTTAGATTTCCTCCTGTTTTAGGTTGTGGAAGTGGAGGTAAATGGTATAAAGCAAAGAAGTGGAGTTCATATAAAGAAATGCAGGTATAAAATCCATTTTCATTATGGCAGGTTTCACACAGCGATGTGCAAATTCTTCTATCAATCTACAATTACACAAGCATATATATATATATATATATATATTGATTGCCTTTTTCTTTGCAATGTATTCCCATCTTAGGTACCTAGAGAACAGTGGGTGTGTAGGTATGTGTGTGAATATGTGCAAGATACCTACACAAGATTTCTTCACCAATGAATTTGGACTCCCTCTCACCATGAATCCTAGTATGTATTCTGTGAATCTTTCTTCTCAATATTGTAACATGATTTACAAGGATATCTAGATTTCCGGTTAGGTCAAAAGCCAATTTTGATCTTGAACGTACGTACTTTCATGAAAGTAACAATTTAATTTCTATACTTTCTAATAAGTTAGTCGTCAATTTTGTAACGATTTAGTGCTTTGGCTTTAGCATGTAACAATTTGATTTAAATATTTAAATAGTTGTAAAATTAAAGTACAGAGACTTAATCGGAGTCAAAAGAATTTTTTTAAACCTTGTTAGCCATGTTTGGAGCGAACATATTAGATTTAAATTGTTCTCGCTTTTGGACATCGTTAGATTTTGAAGACATGAGCTGTGAGATGATATATGGGCAAGTTCCACCACCATTTGAAGAGGATCCAGTTTCCAAACAACCTTGCTACAAAGATATATGTAAGAGGAATTTGTTTTGCTTTGCATTATTCCAATGATCAACCATATTTGACATAGAAAAAATTAAGAAGTGCTCTTGGTTTTGATCAACTTATTAATGTGTCTTCTTGTGTGGTTGGCAGGTTCTATGGCAATTACTAGTGCTCCTTTATGTCCTAAATTGCTAGCTTAAATACATTGGGGGTACTTGTAGTAATACACTTTACAGTTATACGTCGTTGGATCCATACTAGAGCGTATAGATTCTCTTGCTACGTCGGAAGGCAATAATGTTGTTATTTCTTTGCAAACGGTATTGTGTTTGCTAGATAATATACAATCAAGAAGATAATCTTCTTAACATGTTTATAAGAACATAGGGAATTTTTTCATGGTGTATATTATTAAATAACTATTAGTCTTCTCGTTAACAGAAAATGGAAAAATATATTTTCATCAAAAAAATGGATCACGCAAAATAATTTGCAAATATAACAAAATTTAGATTATACTCATAGATGGTACATTGACAATTACTGCAATAGTCTACATAGAGATTTTTTATACTTGCAATCATTAATAAATGTTGTTACACACTTAATTATTACCTTTAAAAGTATTATACAATGCAATTGTCCTAAAAAACAACCGACTTGAAGAAAATTTGTCCATGTAGTCAATGGTTCAATCAATGAGGTTGAAACACACTTTTCCAACCACATGATTCGTGAACAACTCAATAAGCATATAACATACCCTCTTCACCTCTTTCTTCGTGTTTTTCTAACTTCGTTGGGGTTCTCGTTGATTTCAACCAAGATCAACAATTTGAGCCAACAACCAAGTGATGATATCCCCTAAATATTTGAACCAGCGCATGTACAGAAAACAACTAATCTTATAAACCAACAATTTGGCATTGTGTTTTCAACAATACCAACAACAAAAAGACAACAGTTGGCTTTCTTCCTTTAACAAAAACACAAAGCACAACCTTATTGGAGGATCCAGGTATGTACCATTTGAAGCAAATAATACTCTTGTGTTTTTGTCTGTGAAATTGTGACCATGGTTGCACGTAAGCTTGGCAGGTCACACAAAGCAAATAAGAAGTATCACTAAATTTACATCACATATTACTTACTACTTAGCACATTAGAAGAACATAGTACTAATTTTCTTCTCCACATGTCCATTTTACACAGGCTAGATCCTTTTAACTTTCGACCAATTAATAAGTATTATGTCGTGTGAGTTTAGAGTAATATAACACTAGGCTCCACTCATCTACATGCATTCTCTTGAATCACAAAAAGAAAACGAACATTAAAACACATCGAATCTTCCAATTAGACACTTAGATGGACGGCAAAAAGTTAGGTATAAAGAAGAATACACCCGAACATTTTTCATAAGTTTACACAAGTTAACGTTAATATCTACCATAGTGAGGAATTAGTGTGGAGCCTTTTTAAACAATGGGAACATAATTATCAACAAAAAAATGTTTTAACCGCTAAACCCTATATTTCGCCTAATTTTAATATCATTAACACGCAATACAAATTCTTTTTTTCTTCCATAATTGACACTAAACCGTAAATCAAGGCCAAATGTAGAAGGCTTCCAAGAATGAACAAAGCATTATTAATTAAATCTTCTCGTTTTCAAACAATTAGCAAGAAAATTGACAAGAACATTATGATTTCTAGATTAATATATTAATATACGAGACAAAATAACAATCACAATAATTTTCTAGGAAGGGCAGTGGTAGAAGATTTCGGTCCAAATCCTAGTGGCAACATGCCATTTTTTATTTTTCTAATGAACTCAACTCTCTTGGATGAGTAACTGCTCTCTTTTTTTTCTTATATATTCGTAAGTGTTCAAGTCAACTAACACACCTTGACCAATCTCATGAGACAATTCGTTTGACCCAACATCGTTTGGGTGTCAAGAAAACCAATAAGATAATAAGATATTAAATCTTAGGTAGTGGCCACCATGAATTGAAGTTGTGAATTAGATCTTCGGTCTTTTTTTCTTGATGTTTCCATCACCACTAGGCTAAGTGCCACATTATTAGTTCATATATCTCAGTTTCTTTAAAAAAATTTGATATCATCAAATAATTGAGCGGAGTTTCATGAAGTAACAAAATAAACCCTCAATAAGTCTCTATACTAGAGAGTGATGTGATAGGACATAAGCCAAATTGCTCTCACAGGATAGGAATACAATAAATTTAGGAAATGGGGAATGTAGATATCCTTAGGAAAAATTCATCTCCCATCTTTGTCCATAACAAAAGCAACAAACGATGTCACATAACCTTCTGTAAGGATCCAAGGTATCCATGTATATTTTTATTCAGTTTCAAATTAGAGATTTAGTCGAGATTTTTGCGTCTTTTGTGTTCTCAAACATTTAAAATTACAAATCTAGTCCCTAAACTTACATGTTTTTTAAAAATTTATGAACCTACCCAACACAAGATTGAAAGTTTCAAAAGTTTTGAGTTCCATCATTAGACATAAGGTTTAAATTTATATATGGTAATCAATTAAGTTTTATTTTTTTTAATTTGTTAGGAACCATACACAAAATTGAAAGTTTAAGGTTAGGGCATCTAATTTTAAAAGTTGAGTGAACACACAAAAGTTTAGGGATTAAAATGGTAATTTAACAAGTTTTTTCATTTCCTCACTCTAAATGACCAAACTTTTGAAAGTCTGGTTTTTTTACGATTTTAAACATCCCTCCACAATATAGGGAAGGTGGTCATTTTGAATTCCCATTTCAGGAAAGGATTTATCTTCTCTTTTTTCCTTTCTTTTCCTATTCGGTTCTTCCTTAGGCCAGATTACCATTTTAGTTCTTAAACTATTAGATTTGTGTTTATTTGGTCCATAGAATAAGTGCATTTGATCACAAAGTTTTCAAATTTTAGCTTTTTAGTTTGGAAATTTTTAAAAATAAGGTTACATAGTCTGTGCAATATTTATTATTATTATTTCAAGAAAAAAAAATTAAAAGAAAATTACCTCTTTTCTCTAAATTTATTTTTAACTTATTTTCTAGGGTTTTTTTCAAATATAGAAATTAATCAAAATATTTACAAACATAACAAAATATCACAATCTATCTGAGACAGATGTAGGAAATCATGATACAAATAGTAATTTATCGTGGTCTATCGAATAGGCTTTGATATTATGTTATACTTTAGTCATTTAAAATAACTTCCTTATTCTTAACATGAAATTTTCATATAATTACATAAAATAACTATTAACAAAAAATACTTCAAAAATCTTCTAAACCTATTCTCAAAAAAAATTGAGACTAAAAACTTACATTTTGAAAACCCATAAACATCAATTCTTCGGGTGGTTTTCCCAAAAGTCTTTAAAGCTATAACATGGTTTAGGGTAAGATAACTTAGTTAGGTTTCTAAAGAATGTTTAAGGGATGGATTTCTTCTACCACAATTCATTATCATACATACATTTATAATATGTTTCTAGAGAATTTAACAAAGAAGACACATGCGAAAGTTCAGAATTATCCCACTTGCCAATCACAAGAAATGAAACTTAAAAGAATGCATAATTTCTGTTGGTAGCAAAAGGAAACTCATGTGAGCTGAGCTGAGCAAAGCAAAGTCATCCTGAAAAAATAAAAACACCCGTGACTCTTCTCATTTTACAAATACAGACAAATTCCTGAGATCCTATATTCAATTCTGTATTTCCGCCTCTTATTTTGGCATCCAAAGTTTCTCCCCCTTCTTTTTTTCCACGTAAATTACGCCTTACTTTTCCAAATATTTCAATACTAAACAATAACCTCAAAAATTCAATTCAATACTTTAGTTTTTTCTTCTCTCTCTGACTTTCTCATTCCTTTATCCAATCCAATCCCAACGGTAAAGTTGGTTTGTCTTTACCTCACCTATTAACTTCCAATTTGGCGCAGTTGATCCCGTGAACAATTTCTCTCTGAACCAACATTAAACTAAACTTCTTTCTCTATAAATAACACCCCACTTCACCTCTATTTCATTCACCATTCCAAGTGAGTGTGTTATATTATAACTTATAACGATATAACAATGTCTTTCTCAATCACTTTGGCTCTCTACTTCATTTTGTCTCTCTTTACCTTATCTTCCTCTGCTTTCACTCCTCAACATTATTCTACTGCTCTTCAGTATTCTATTCTTTTCTTTGAGGGACAGCGATCCGGAAAGCTGCCCTCTAACCAACGTCTCACATGGAGGGCTGATTCAGCCTTATCAGATGGCTCTTCCTATCATGTGTGCTTACTCCCATTTTTCTTATTGTGATGTTTGTTACTTCTATAAGTCTAATCTAGGTGATAAATAGCTTAGGCTCTAACTTAATGGGATGTGAATATGAACTTTTCAGGTTGACCTTGTTGGTGGCTACTATGATGCTGGGGATAATGTCAAGTTTGGCTTGCCAATGGCCTTCACTACTACATTGCTGGCTTGGAGTGTCATTGAGTTTGGTGACTCGATGGGGAATGAGATCGAGAATGCAAGAGCAGCAGTTCGTTGGGGGTCGGATTATCTATTGAAAGCTGCTACTGCTGCACCTGATGTCTTATATGTTCAAGTGAGTAGAGTGACCGTAAACAAATTTGTGAGAGAAAGAAAGAAAAGGAAAAAGAATGTGATGGTTAAGATAATAATAATCACTACGATAAGAATGATTTTAACGTAAGTAGTAAACTTGTGTGAAGGTGGGAGATCCAAACCTAGATCATAAATGTTGGGAAAGGCCAGAAGACATGGACACACCACGTACTGTGTATAAGATAACTGCTCAAAACCCAGGCTCTGATGTAGCAGCAGAGACCGCAGCTGCGTTGGCTGCAGCTTCAATCGTGTTCAAAGCATCTGACCCTTCTTATTCTAACAAATTACTGGACGCAGCCTTAAAAGTAAATCATACTCTCATTCCTCATACTCATTGCATGTCATTATGCTCTAAAAAGTAACAAAGTCCCATTTAATGCAATGCAGGTATTCGATTTAGCAGACAAGCATAGAGGTTCTTACAGTGATTCACTCCATTCAGTGGTCTGTCCATTTTACTGTTCTTACTCGGGATACAATGTAAGTAAGAAGATAAGATAACCACACAACTACTTGTTTTCAATCTTTTTTTTTTTCTTCAAGGTGTTCTTTTTTCTGAGTTCGTATTGACTTATATCAGGATGAGCTTCTATGGGCTGCCTCATGGATTTACAAAGCCTCAAAAAACAGCATTCACTTAAGCTATATACAGTCCAATGGCCATATACTAGGAGCCGAAGAAGACGACTACACTTTTAGCTGGGACGACAAGCGCCCTGGAACCAAGATCCTTCTCTCCCAGGTTTGTCTTTGCTCCCTCTTGATAAAAAAAAATATACGTCCAGAATCTAATTCCTAAACTAAAGCTTGATGATTTTACCATGATGTGGAACTATGCCACAGGATTTCTTAGTGCAAAGTTCGGAGGAGTTCCAAATCTATAAAGCACACTCAGATAATTACATATGCTCCCTCATTCCAGGAACTTCCACTTCTAGTGGTCAATATACTCCTGGTTAGCAATAACATAAACTATTTCCTTGACATTTGTTTACGTACAGTCTTAATCCTACTTTCGTCCCTAAATGTCAAACATATTTCCATATTGGTCCCTGAATTAAAAAAAAAAAAGTTCATTTTAGTTCTTAAAACTTTACAAAGACCGAAAAAGACATTATTGCCCATGACTTTCAAAATGTCTATTTCATTACATCCACCTATAAAAAAGACAACTTTTGTCCTTTACTATTAATTTATGATTGCTACCTAACAGTTATCCACCCAATACTTTCTCAAAAGTGACAAGTTGATAAATTAATAAATGTATCTACTTTCGTTCCTATACTCTCCGTTTTAATTTATTTTGGTTCTTGTACTGGATCGTTTCAATCTCTATGGTTTCAGTTTTTTGGTTCCTTAAAATATGAAATAAAAATGAAAATAAAAGGACCTTCAAAACGAATCAAAGCCAAAAAGTACATAAATCATGTAATTCAACCCTATACACAAAGAATCAAAAGAAGAGATGGTACACAGACAAGCTAATTTGAACGAAAACAAGCCATGCTCAAAGAAATTGAAAATTGCAGGAGGACTATTTTTCAAAGGAAGCGAGAGCAACCTGCAATATGTAACTTCAGCAGCGTTTCTTCTTCTGACATACGCAAAATACCTAAGCTCCAATGGGGGATCCATTCGATGTGGGACTTCAAGGATTTCACCAGAAGACCTAATATCACAAGGAAAGAAACAAGTTGATTACATATTGGGAGAAAATCCAGAGAAAATGTCATACATGGTGGGATTTGGAGAACGATACCCTCAGCATATTCATCACAGAGGTTCCTCTGTACCGTCGCTTCATTCACACCCTAATCGAGTTTCTTGCAATGATGGTTTCCAGTTTCTGTACTCTTCTTCCCCAAACCCAAATCTGCTTCTTGGTGCCATTGTTGGTGGACCTGATAACGGCGATAAATTTTCCGACGATCGGAATAACTATCAGCAGTCGGAGCCAGCTACTTATATAAACGCTCCACTTGTTGGTGCCTTAGCCTTTTTTGCAAAAACAACTTAGTGGATAGTTAGAAGTTACATTTTAGTTAAGAAGGAAGGAGAGAGATGATTGGAGTTTCGTCCAATAAGATTGCGTTTAGGGTTTAGGGTTTAGCTTTTGGTCGGAAGTTCAAATCTCCACTCCTTTTCTCGAGCTAAAACAAGTATATGAAAGAAAATTTCGATGTAATATATCTTGCTATGATTGAGTAGCTTCGAAGGTCTTTTCTTTTTTTATTTCGTTCAATCTTTTTCATGTCTCGTGTTTAATTTGACAAGTCGAAGATGGGAGATTACAATTTGAATCTCATCAATTGGTATTATGCCCAACATCTCATTGACGGCTTTCTGGAGTAATATGTTCTTTTGATTGTCTTAATGTCGGTCAAATCAATTGTCGGTGCAACATATATTTAAGATACTTCAAGTTTTGGCACGATATGGGTATAATTCACATGGAGATATATAGAATACAAACCAAGATATTCAAAGTGGTTACATATAGGGGAGTTAAAAAAATTCGATAACCTGATCGATCAATTGGATTATCCAACCCAAAGTGTTGAGTTGGATTGTAAAACTTTTTAAAAAATATATTTAAGATTGGGTTGGGTTATAAGATTTAGTAACCTATTCAACTTTTTATTATTATTATTATATATTATTGAATGAATTTGAATGTAAACGTAAACTTTGAATAGAATGATTTTTAATGTTTTTTATTCATATTTTGAATGGATTTGAAGGTAGACTTGGATTTTACATGAACTTAAGTTTCATGATTTAAGTGAAAAAAAAAAAATATATATTCTAAATTATGAAAGAAATAAAAAACAATTTGATGACCCAACCTGAAAATGATGATTGAGTTGGATTGACCTTTGCACGTTGAACTAATAGCGTTCAATTTTTACTATTGAATTGATCCATAATTTAGCTCTAACTCGATCCAACCCGACTTGTGCAGGCTCCTAATGGTCATTGAGATTTAAATCTAAATTAAAAAACTTTGATAACAAATAAACAAAACAAAGTTTAGTAAAAAAAAAAAAAATTAAACTCTCTTTAACTACTAAATAATATTGAAATCAAAATTGTTTAATTAAATAAGACAACCATGGAATCTCTCTAATTACTGTTTTTCATTCCTCATATATACCTATCATCTCATTATTCTAATCACATGCTTTGTGACGCCTAATCAATTAGTAATGCTAATAACTAAATGAATTAATGACCAGAAGTCCTTTTCTAAAACATTTATTAAAAAGTCAATTCAAAGTTCATAGTCAAATCTTCACTCTAAAAATATTTCACTAAATTAAAGGTACCATCATCAAAGATACAAAAACACAAATGTATAATTGCAACCCTAAATCTTAATCCATGATAAAATGATGATGTTCCAGTCTCATTACTATTTTATCTTCAACTTTTTAATTCAGTAGTTCTACGAGGACGAACTACATCCCTTCTAATCGTTAATACATGTTAGATTTTATGTTGTTGAATTTGAATGAATTAAAACTAGAAGAAAAGACAAAAATGAGGAAAAGTATAAAACTAAATATGTAATTTATTCCTCTAATTCCTTTGCTTATAGTAAACTCCAAAAGAGAAAAATAAATTTTAAAAAAAAATAAAAATTTGGGCCAAGTTTTCTTCTTCTTCTTCACCTCCAAGATTGGTTGAAGTTGAAATAGTAAATAATAAATATTTTTGAAGTAGAAATAGTAAATATTTATATTGAATTTAAATTAGAAATTAGAAAAGAAATTTCTTTGCTTTCGATATAACAAAGAGGGATTTTGGTGAATCAGATCTGAGAGATAAAGAAGAAGAAAACCCCAATTATCATCATCATCTTCTTCTTCTTCTTCTTCTTCAAGGGTCAGCGATGGTGGCAATGGATTTTTTCTCCTCCTCTATGTTTATTCTCATCATCTTCCTCTTACCCATTTCTTCGTTTGCCGAGATTCATTTCACCGAGATCAGAAATGACAATCGACCCATCATTCCCTTTGATGTCTTTGGTTTCAGCCATGGCGGTCGTCTCGAGCTCAACGTCTCTCATCTCACACTCTCCGATTCCAACCCAGATCTCGATCTTTCCAAGGCCGGATTTTTTCTCTGTACTCGAGAATCATGGCTTCATGTGATCCAACAATTGGACGAAGGTGATATCTCTTGCGCTCTTCAATCTGACCTTGTCAAACACGTTTACACCTTCGATTCCCTCAAGAAACAAGACCGATTCGGTGTTCTTTATTCCGAGACTGATGCTGATCAATACACTCTCGTTTTTGCTAATTGTCTTCAACAAGTCAAGGTTTCTATGGATGTTCAATCGGCTATGTACAATCTTGAAGGCAAAAACGCTCACCGTGATTATCTTTCTGCTGGGAAAACCATCCTTCCAAGGATTTACTTCGTTTTCTCTTTGATTTATTTCTCGCTTGCGGTTGTTTGGATTCATGTTCTTTACAAAAAGCGATTGACGGTTTATGGTATTCATTTCTTTATGCTTGCTGTTGTGATCTTGAAGGCTTTGAATCTTCTCTGTGAAGCTGAGGATAAATCTTATATTAAGCGTACTGGGAGCGCCCATGGTTGGGATGTTCTGTTCTACATTTTTAGTTTCTTAAAGGGTATCACTTTGTTCACTTTGATCGTCTTGATTGGCACTGGTTGGTCTTTCTTGAAACCTTATTTGCAGGACAAGGAGAAGAAGGTTTTGATGATTGTGATTCCATTACAAGTGGTGGCTAATATTGCTCAGGTTGTGATTGATGAAACTGGGCCATTTGAACAAGAATGGGTTACATGGAAACAGGTGTTCTTGCTTGTTGATGTGATTTGCTGCTGTGCTGTTTTGTTCCCCATTGTTTGGTCAATCAAGAACTTGCGCGAAGCTGCACGAACCGATGGAAAAGCAGCTGTGAATTTGATGAAATTGACCCTTTTTAGACAGTATTACATTGTGGTTATATGCTATATCTACTTCACTCGAGTTGTAGTGTACGCACTTGAGACGATTACTTCGTATCGGTATCTATGGACGAGTGTCGTGGCTGGGGAATTGGCCACACTTGCATTCTATGTATTTACTGGTTATAAGTTCAAGCCCGAGGCTCATAATCCTTATTTTGTAGTTGATGATGAGGAGGAAGAAGCAGCTGCTGAGGCATTGAAGCTTGAAGATGAATTTGAATTGTGATGAAGAAGAAGAGTGTGATGTGCTTTGATGCAATGTTGTTCTCTTCTGATTTGTGAGCTTTAAGGTAGAAAAAAAAAATCTCATTCTCAGTTTAAAGTATATGTTGTTTTTTGTCTAATCTGGGAATTACAGACATGTTATCTTGTTTTCTTGATATATGTTTTCTTTTTTTGTATTTTCACTTCTCTTTAAGTCTGTAGAATAACATATATCAATGTCTGTGATTTGGATATTGTGTACACATACTGACCATCAAGCATTGTTTGTCTCTTTCATGAGCAATTCTTGTTAGAACTTAAAGAGTGTATTAGGCTCGGACTTGATGATAACCATTTGAACTTTTGGTTTTGTTTTCAATAAGTGTAACTTGTTTTCTCATCGTCTCTTTTTTAGTGAACCGCTTTCAAGTGGGTGGGAGTTTGGTGTATATTTCAGTTGAGTGACGTCTAATTCCTTGGACGGGAATTACAAGGATAGTATAGTTGTTGGAGAGTTTCTTGTTAGGATTGATCTAACCATAGAGACCAAATTGAGACTTAAAATCACGATTATCTATTCTTTCCTTTAGCTACGAGTTGTTTTCTTGTTCTATTTACATGCCCCTATGAATGACGGCTCTCTAATATTGATCTCAACTTTGCCAAAACCATCACAATCCCTTTGAACTACAAGTGTGCAAATAACCACAATGAGTATGTATACATATGCGTCTCAAATAGATTAGTTTCTAACGTCTACTCATTCTCTTTCATTTCTTCTTCAATTTCATTGACGTTCAATAAATAAATATCAAGGAAGGCCATGGTATAAACATGATGTTTTGAAATCCGGATGAAAGTTTGTGGGTAATTTTGAAATTTGAAAAGAATATGAACATTTTAAAAATAAATGATTCAGCTCCAAAGTAAATTTTGTAATTTACCCATGAATTAATAACGAAGTTATAAAATTAAGCTCTACTCGAGCAATCCATGACTTTCATATGATAAGTTAATTTTTCAATACGTTATGATTCATAAAATTACAACCCAATTGTTCAAAAAGAAAAGAAAAGGAAGTTACAACAAAAGCTTTCTGTACTGATCTGCCTCTTCAGCCATCTCTTCCATATTTCTATCTTTCCTCTCCTTGTCCAAATCAAGATGTTGCTTTAATTCTTTCTCCTTCTCATCAAGCTATATATGGACCAAAAAAATACCTGAATTAGATTAGTGTTCCAACCAAAAGTCTCAAAAAAGTATACATAAGAAATGGATTCGTCAACTTACAGCATCATAAATCTCATCATTTTTCTCAAAATCACCACCCACCCTTGGGAGAACATGAATGTGAACATGGGGTACAGTTTGCCCGGCCTGAGGACCGTCCTACAACATCACCCTCGACTAATTAGTAGGTTAAGAGTATAAAATATTGATCCACAGCTTTTTGCCTGTCGAGGCAACAGTGAACAACAAATAAAGATAAACAAAACTTGATGAAATGTTAAAACTGTTTGAACTTTAAGTTTCAGTTGCCTCAATTTTCCTGTATGATAACCATGGAAAGACACCAACAAGACATTTCTTGAGAGGAGGACTTCAACAGACATCATAAAGAAGAAGTTTTTGAATGACTATTGAATGAATTAAGTGTTTTCTTCCTAAACTATGGAACTAACCAAAAACTATGAATATTTGAAGGAGCACCTTTTCACCCTACTTAGAAGTCAGTTCTTGCATGTTGCTGCACCACTACACACGGTGATAGAGCATTTGAGGTATCAAACAGCATGAAGACAGGACAAGAATCCAGGTAGAAAAGGTCGTTATGGCAATACAAGAAACATGGCAATTAACAATTTAACACCAAATAGAAAGGCTATGATGCTAATAAATTTCCAATTTGACTAAAATAAAACAAAACCCAACAAACAAAGTTGATTAATTATCAGATCCATCAATCAAATGCCACTAACTAGGGAGATGTTGAAGTATGAAAAGGAACCAATATCTGAAAGAAATTTGCATCAATATATCTTCAACATGGCTTACTTGAATTGCGAATGTGAGTGATGAAGCTTTATGGTGCAACTCTAGCTGATGACCAACCCGCTGAGCTGCGAGCCATAAATCACAAGTCTCATCAGCAGTAAGATCAGCAAAGCGCTGAACTTCACGTTTTGGGCAGACGAGCACGTGTATGAAATGTTAAGTTGAACCATAATTCATGTAGTCCAACGAGAACGTAACTTATCAAGGACATTCAGGGAAATCCCAGCAGAAGCCCATTATATAGGCAGAGAATTTGCAAATGCTAAATATCTATTCTAAGGTATATGATTTACTCCACAGAGTAAACTTGTTAGGCTTTCCACTAATAAATATGGACAACCAAATGTGGGATGCTAGATTTTGTACTAACACCGTTCTTGTCTCAAGAAAAAATGAAAAGGAAACAAGTGTTGCAGCTCATTATTTTGAAACATGAGTAAAAAAATAAAATTTAAAGATAACATTGAAAAAAGATAGTGTATGTGTTAGAAATGAAAAAAACCATAATCAGTGTTGGCTCAAATTCCAGGGTCATGATAAAACGTTTGGTAAAAGAGTGGCCCTCTTCTATAATCATCATACAAGCACCTCCTAATATTTTCCAGTTAATCGTGCATCGAAAAGGATATGACCTGCAAAGCCAAAAGCAATTAATCAAACAGCAGTAAGCTGGAGATTTAAGAGCGTTTGAACATAAGAGAAAAATTAAGTAGGTGGAGCTCAGCAAAGAGTGAAAAGCTCTTATCTTTTACATAAGATGCTTATACAACATAAGAAAATAATAAAATAGAAATCTGCAAAGGATTTAATGTTGAGGAAATAGGAATGAGGATCAAGTAGTCATGAATTTAGAGCTCATAAGGAATTTTCACGAGAAAAAATAGAAGAGTGGAATGGTCTTTTAAACGTTGTGAGTGGAGTTATCATTTCCCAGCGTAGTTTATAGGTGCAAACAAACCTATCAGTAAAGCTAAAGCTTCAAACAATTGATGCCTATTGTGCCTTGCAAACAGAATATTTGAGTATCAGTCTCATTGGCCATTTGACCTATCCAAACTCCAAAGTGTAATAACTAATACCAAAACCATCACACGAATTTCATCCATAAAACTTGAAAATAAACAAATTTTTGTGAAGGAACAACTGATGCTAAAACAAGAAGTTCGTTTTCACCATAGCATTTAAACTCTCAATTCTAAATTGCAATACTTACAACCTCACTCTAAAATTATCATAGAAAACCTACTCCAATCCTTCCACGATCCTGTACATTGCAGAAATTATTCACTTCCAAAGAAAAACTACTCTGATTTTAAACCCCTACCACCCCAAGTATTCCAACAGAGGATTTAGCAAAAGCCTTGATAAATAAGTTTTGTACCCCACGTCCCTCGCAAAACTCCATCCCGAAAATACAGAAAAAAACACAATTACTATGGTTATGGTAACAAGCCAAAGTTCTATAAGTCGGATTTCATACCTAAAATCAGCTCCAGATCTGGGTTTATTCCTAAGATAATTTTTTTTTTTAAAAAAAAAAAGCAAAGCAGAAGAAATACACAGAGAACTATAAACTTTAAAAGTAGTGTACCAGGAAGAAGAGGACGGAGGTTGACCATGGCGTAAGAGAGAGTGGTAGAGTAGAATACTTCTTTGGGATCAATCTTGTACCGCCCAAAAGTGTAGTGATCGGATGCCGCCATCTGCGGTAACAGAAATGAAGAGTGAGAAGAAATTGACGAAGTTTCAAACAAAAGGTAATGGAATTGAAGAAGCAAATTGAAAATTACGATAGTGAAAGATTTGGTTGGAGAAGAAGAAGAAGAAAGTGAAGTGAACCCTAATTGTATCGATGGGAAAATTTTGAGGAAAGAAGAAGAAGGGGTAAGTGGAAGAAACGCGCGATATGCTTGAAAGCTCAATACCATAATTTCGATTCTTTCGTGTTGTCTTCAAAAATATCAATATTTACTCTCTCTCTCTCTATATTGAGTAATTAAAAAGATGATTTTTTTATTTTCAATTTGATTCCTTTCCACAAATTTTATTTTTATCTTTGCGAAGGTAAGGTAAAAAAGAAATTGAATTTGCACAATAGAAAAGGCATAAAAAAAACCCATTGAATATTCATTCAGAAATTATTAAAAAATCGATTGTACCCAATCAGAGCAAAATGCAAACAAAAGCATCACAGAGTTGACAAAATCCCCAATTTGTTGTTGTCAAAGAAAGACAACATTACAACAAACATAGACTCAAACTCTCTACTACTCCTCCTCAGACCCAAACCGCAAATGCTTCCCTTTCGGCTTTGGCATTCCCTTCAGTCGGAGGATGCTCGGCGAAACCCCACCACCACCACGGCTCTCATCGCTAACTTCCTCGATCATTTCATCTTCGCTATCGTACACGAACCTCGTGTGCTTCCCTACAAATTCCTCTGCTTCCCCCTTCTCGTTCACACTGATTTTACTAATTCCCCTGCATAGCTCATCTACCAACCCCTCGTCGTTGATGTAGTCATCTCCTTCTTCATCTTCTTCATCTTCTACATCTTCTATTACTTCTTCTTCTTCCTCGATGTCTTCATCATCGTCCTCCTCTTCGGCATGGCTGCTTGCATTTACTTGAATCGACCACAAAGAAGAGTTGTCATCGTCCTGGGAAGGCGACAACGACAATGTCGACGATATGGAAAACTTGCCTTGGTGAGTGAGGACAGAGGAGCAATCTGATGATGTGGCTTCATCATCATTTGTTTCAGATTTCTCAGAAAAATCAAGCAGAAGAGACCTATTGATTTGATTCTCTTCCTGTTGTTTTTCATTAAAGAGATCAACATCAACCACAACCTGTTGATAAGAGAGAAAACAATGGTAGTTAAGAATATGAATAAAAGATTGAATTCATCAAATCCACAACGTGTAGGGTTTTTTTAATATATAAATATCTAAATTTACTATAAAAAAAACTATAAACACAGTCTTGAAAGTACATTATTTATTGAAAAAAATCAAGATTGTAAATTAAATTAGTTTTTCATTTCAAACCTGAGAAATCGTCTGTTCTTCAACAATGGGATGACTGCAAAGATTTTCATCCTGAGATAAGTTGATCTGTGGCGTGTTGGCCGGAGTCGGTGCAAGAAGCCCAGCGGGTGACTGAAGATGAACAAACGGCCGGCTTTCTAAAGAAAGCTTAGAAATTTCAGCTTCTTCTTCCACTTTCTGCAAAAGGGTTTTCACTTGCCCTCTCAATAAGGCTTCCCCTGAACCTGGCGTCATCATCTTTGGCCGGCAGCTCCGCTGTTTAGTCACCGATGAAATCGGGGTCATCAAACTTCCGGCTGCCAACCCAACGATTGGGGAGTCATTGGTAATATCAATAAGTGCAGACCGATCTTGTCCTTTCACCCCGCCCAAATCTTGAGACTTCCGATTCCTCTGTCGTGATTTCGATAAGCCATTGTTGTCACATTCCTCAACCTTCCCTGAAAACAACCCAACAATCAAAGATTAAATTTACGGTAAATAAAAAAGATCCAATCCTTTACCAAAAAAGAAAAAAAGTAGAAAACGAGTCTCACTTGGGATGGAAACGTTGCTGTTGTTGACGGACTTTGCAGCAGAGAGCGTTTGGGACCTAGTTACACGGCGGATCGAGGAGGGAGTCTCCATTGAAGAAAGTTTCTGAAAAAGCAGTTGGAGAATCGAGATTCCGGTGAAGTGGAAGAGAGATTGAAAAGTTTGAATGAAGAAATGAAGCGATGGAGAAAGGAAAAGGAGAGAGGGGATTTATAAAGGGAAGGGGTAGGGAACGGCGTAAATGGAAAATATGACCGTTGGAGCGGGAGAGTCCAGAGAAGCACGTTTTGAAAAAGTAGCCGTTAGGGTTTCTATAAGCAAAAAAAAAAATATTTGTTTATTTGGAAGGGGGACTGCCCGGCAAATTGTATCTTTTTGGGGGGGCAAATTTGGTGATTTGAGAAAATTATTGGGCTGGATTGTAAAATTTTCTTAATGATTTTAGAGTTAAAATTAATGAAATTAATTAAAAGGATTAGTCAAATTTGAGATTTAAATTGGTGAAATTAAAAGTTAAAGTAAAACAATTGGCAAAGCTTTAATTATATGTTGTAATTTTTGCTAGAAATGGTAATTTTAAGTATGTACTTGCCATTGTGATTGGCTTTAAGAAGGGGTCTTTATTTCATTGCTTATTTTGATATATATGTGTGTGTGTGACATCACACTTAGGGGTAGAAGTCTTTTAGTCCCAATTTCATTTGCATTACTAATTAGATTCATATTTTTCTTATGATTATGGATTTAGGATTTCATGCTTAAATAAATAAGTATACAAAAAAAAGTATAATAATAAGTAAATAATGTCAAAGTTAGGTTAGTTAAGTGGTAATTAATTGACATGTTCTTCCCTCGAATTAGAAGGTTCGATACCTAAAAAAAACAATAGTGTATATTGGACTTATGGTCAAACAAAAAGATTATACATTTTTTTACCATTTTTTGCTGTAATATACACTAACTAAATTATAATTGAAATGAGTAATAATCTAACTATCTTATATCCAAATAAATATATTTTGCTTTAACGAAAGTATTGATATGGCTTAGTTAATTAGTTTATTGTGTAGTGGCTATATTCTAATATATAGGTAAGTATTTATTGCTTTGATGATAATATTATTGTTTGTGACTTAGTTTATTGTGTAATGACTTTATTTGTATAGTTGAACTATAAGTTATACATTAAATTTAGGGGAAAATTAAAAGTTTAGGTACGATACGAAACGTTTGATAATAAATTTTGTTTTTAGTTTTACGTATTAAAACGAAAAACGCTATTGAACCCTCAAATCATAAGAACTAACTCTAAAGGAAAAATAAGATATGGTAAGCCATGAGGAGTGCATCCCAAAAAAACAAAGAACACAACCTTCCAAGGAGGAGGAAGGCGAAGCAGATCAGCCTAAAAAAGATACAAAGAAGGGGGCAAAACCATTTAGCTATATAAAGAGTGTGCTGCCATTTGCCAAGTTACAAGATCGATCGTCTAGAACACTTATAGAATTGGGCATTCCCCAAATTCTCAGCCAACGACCAAGCATACTATAAGCCCACCGTTCTAATTTTGGAGAGATCATAATCAAGCTTTAGAAAGAGAGGCAATGATCAGTACTACTTTATCGAAATAGATCAGCAACTTAACTGAGAGGACACATCAGACAAATAACTTGAGACTTCCTCAATGGTTTTCATTTCCAGAACAAGGAGCTAGCTCTTGGTGATGGGGGAATCGGTTGGATTGTTGATGATTCGTTTATTGGTGGGTACCCTCATCAGATTTGCAAATCATGGAAGATTGTGTTTGTTTTTCAAAACCACACATATATATATATATAATATATGAAAGAACATAACCATGCATTTATTTTCTTAAAATCATCTTAATTTCTATTCTTAAACAAATAATAATAATAACAAACTTTAAAACTTTGCTTAGTTTTCTAAAACATTTCTAGAAATAACAAAACAAATCAATAATAAATAAGAAGATTAGTGTTATTTATAAGTTAGATTTTGAAAAACTAAAAATAAGAAACACACCCTACTAAGCACCAATGACTTAATTATATAACGAAATGGAGATTGTTGAAAGCGATGGTTTGTTTTCCATTACGTAGCTTTCCCTCTCCATCACCACCTTTCTTAAACCGTTTACCAAAAACACTAATAAATATCATATTCATTTTCCCACTCCTCAAACCAACAAAATCTTTACCAACAATGACTTTTCCTCTTCCACATCATCCCACCATTCTGGCCCCGGAATTCGTCCGCCACCATGACGACCGTCCAAAGGTCCCACACAACCAATTCAGCGATGAAATACCCATCATCTCCCTTGCCGGAATCGACGACGACAACGGCGAACGCAGGGCCATGATTCGCCAGAGCGTCGTTGAAGCTTGCGAGGAATGGGGTATCTTCCAGGTGGTGGACCATGGCGTCGATTCCGATATTGTTTCCAATATGACTCGTCTAGCTGGAGAGTTCTTTGGTCTTCCGAAGGAGGAGAAACTCCGTTTTGATATGTCCGGCGGTAAAAAGGGGGGATTCAACGTCTCTAGTCATCTGAAGGTCTCTCTCTATATATATATATAAAGATGAACTAAGTATATATATATAACTTTATGTACAATGAAAAATAAGAACAAACTTTGATTAAACACAATCTAAGTACAGTTTAAATTATTGAACTTTTTCATATTTGAAATTAAACAAAAACACATCTTTTAATCACATTTTGAATAATTAAAGAGAATGTTTTACATATATAGAAAATATCAAACTATTTAGAGGAAATAGCAAAGAAATCACTTGTGGGTTTCTATCAATCTCTATGATAAGACTTTTATCCATGGTTTTTTGTTTTCAAAATATAAAAAATAGTAATGAAACATGAAAAGAGAATTTTATAATTGTTAAGAATTACTATAATTACTTTTAATGCTTTATAATTACGATATAAATGTGTTAAGAATTAATAAATGGATTGGGTCAACTTAATAGCAATAACCAGAAAAGTATATTAAGCTATTGAATTACAAATCCTAAAACTTTAATTAACCTAATTATTTATGGTGGGATTTGAATATAGTTTTGATTTTCGTCAATGAGAATTAATTTTTGTTTACGCATAAACTCTAAATATGAGAATTAATTCAAAAACTCCATTAACGAACAAAGACATTGTCATGTGGACTCTTAAGTTGAGATTATTTACATTACAGGGAGAAATTGTTAAAGATTGGCGTGAGTTAGTAACATTCTTCTCATACCCAATTGAGAAAAGAGACTACTCTTTGTGGCCGGACAAGCCAGAGGGGTGGGCGGCGAAGACGGCGGAGTACAGCGAGAAGTTGATGGGGTTGGCTTGTAAGCTTCTGGAGGTTTTATCGGAAGCCATGGGTTTGGAGAAGGAGGCCTTGAAAAAGGCTTGTGTGGACTTGGATCAGAAAATTGTTGTGAATTTCTACCCCAAATGTCCTGAGCCAGACCTCACGTTGGGGCTAAAGCGCCATACTGATCCTGGAACCATAACCTTGTTGCTACAGGACCAAGTTGGTGGCCTTCAGGTCACCAAGGATGGTGGACGGACGTGGATCACTGTCCAACCTGTTCAAGGAGCTTTGGTTGTCAACTTAGGTGATCATGGTCATGTAAGTCTCTGCTTAATTTAGTTTTGAAATCAACTTTCAACTTTGAATTTAATATGTGGATGATTGAATTTTGTTGGAATAGTATGTTAGCAATGGGAGGTTCAAGAGTGGTGATCACCAAGCAGTAGTGAACTCAAAGTCAAGCAGGATATCAATAGCCACGTTTCAGTACCCTTCACAGGAATCAATTGTGTATCCATTGAAGATTAGAGATGGGGAGAAGCCAATTCTAGAAAAACCCATCACTTTCTCTGAGATGTATCACATGAAGATGAAGAATGATATTGAGTTTGCAAGGCTTAAGAAGCAAGCCCAACAACAAGCTCAAGACTTTGTTGCTTGATTCATCCAATCGCTAAGATTCATCTTCTTTTTATATGCTTTCAGCTGTTAAATAAAAAATGTACTTTAGATCTATCAACTTTGGTATTTACTTTAATTAAATAGTCTAAACAATCTAAAGTAGGAAAAACAGTATTTTGATTTTAGTATGTTTAGTTTTTGTGTGTTTTTTAGACCACGTTTATCCTTCAATAATGAAAAGTGATGTTATAGTAATAAAATTTGACTCATAATGAACATCAATATTCAAACGTAATTAGATTGTGTTTGATGACGTGTACATGAGTGTATTTTTGCAAACATAATATCCTTTTAGGAGCATGTAAACATACTTTTGTAAACATAATGTTCTTGTACCTTTTGCTGCTACCATTTAGGGTAAACCAAGAACTAATGGTTACAATTTCACAAAGATCTTATCGATAATGATATTTCCGCATCCTTTTGCTGCTACCATTTAGGGTAAACCAAGAACGGATAGTTACAATTTCACAAAGATATTATCGATAATGATATTTCCGCATAATTTTTCACCGCCTCTGTTTTTTAAATTTTAATTTCAAAATATTACAAACTTATCCTCAAATTTTAATACATTGACTCAGTTTTTTTCAAAATATTACAAATTTACCCTAAAAAACATTTTATCTTGATTTTTTTTATATCCGTGAGACCCTACAACATTCGGGTGTCAAAGAAACTCATAGGAAATTTCACCATATATTCGGGTGTCAAAGAAACTCGTAGAAAATTTTACCATGAATTAAACTCATGACTGTCTTCCTTTTTACTACTAGGTCAACCCATGATGATTCACCCTAAAATTAATGTCCATTAACTAAGAGTTCGTTAATCGTTATTATTAAAATTAACTTTAAATTTTCACTTCATAATTGTTTTACTTTAACAGTAAAAGACATTAACATCAATAATTGAAAAAAAAAGTCAAATCCAAATGTAATTTCATGATCCATTTCCATTGGGAGGATGGAATTGTTTGCTCATTGTGGCCAAAATATTACATTCATGAACTCACTTAAGACTATCAAATATTATGATGATCAATATTATTAACATTTGGATACCAAGTTTGATTGGGAAGGAAGAGTGATGAGAAATGGAGAAAGGCCGAAAATTAAAAGGAAACAAACACAATCCTCTAACTAATGATGAGTAGCCGAAAGAACAGAGGGTGGCAGTGTATACGAATTTGCTTACATAAACTCAGTTATCTCAAAATTCCAACTTCTACTAAAAAAAAAAAAACACAACTACTACTAATCTCAACACGAGCATAAGACGCATAGATTATTAACTCACCAAACTTGAGATCGAATCAATACTTGCGGCTGGAAAAGCTCATCCCACGCAGCTCCCACGACGGTCTACTTTGTGTAAATATATCACTTCTTATTGCTCGCTTGATAGGTTTAACAACGAAGAGATACTATAATCAACAAGTCAAAAAGAGAAGCAAACAGATAAAACTCAGTCCCTGAATTGTAAGAGAGAAGCTTATTATAGGATCTATTAAAGTTTCAGATGCATTACTTGGAGTGCAAAGATGAAGGGAATCAGCATCTTTCCCCTCTGATTGGGGTTTGGCCCTTCGATTAACTTCTTATCAACAAAGATGGACTTGCTTCCCTTCAAGACAACTGTGGTGATTGTCTCAACCAAGTGAGGAATCCAAGCAATCCCATTTGGAAGAACCTATTGTGACAAAGAATAATCAAACCATTAATTTGAGAACACTCTAATGAAGGTTTTGAAGAAAGAAAGCACGAGAGGGAGAACCTTTTCATCTTTCTCATTCTTGCTGCACCGTCCACTGTTCTCGACCAAAACAACTGGAATACTCAACACCTAGAAGGTAAAGAATTTAAATAAATACTTTTTATCATTCAACGAGCAACAAATAAAGAGAGAAAACCTTATGTGTTGTCTGAGAGATTTTACTGAAAGAAAGATCAAAGACATTAAACACCATTGTTATAACTTATAACACATCAACATACTAATAAAAAAAATCTTTAAATATCTTCGATACTCGTAAAAAAATAAGTAATCAATCACAGAAACATTTGCATGTTCTGTATATGACCACCAACAAATAGTTCACTTCACAATCTATTCAGTCGCCTCCACCTTTCCAAAACTGGCAGCAAAAATATCGTTTAGAAGAAATGAAAACATGACCCAAAAGGTGATGTCATTGAATTGTGCTATCTATATATGTTTAAAGTAACCTTGATTTAAAAAGGAAAATGATAAACCCAACTTTCATCGGTAAAAAATGAAAGAAAACAAGTGCAGGAAAGATCAGATGTGATGAAATGAGTACCATCAACTATAAATCCGTTCACATAGAGCTATAGGCATATAACCAGAACTGCACAAAAACCAAAATGGAACACAAAAATAGCAAAAGCCACCTGAGCATCATTTCTTCTGAAAGAGGCACCAGTTCGGACTGTTTCCAGTAGAGCTGCTGATCTTCTGGAAACAAATTCATCATATGGTAATCCATCTGGTGGGGAAAATTGAGCGTGAGTGAGAACAACCAAAGCCCTACTCCATATTACTTTACCAAAGCTGCCAGTTATTGCCTTGATAACCTGCTTTTCTAAGTTATCTACTCTATATGCATCCAAGCGGTCCACATAGAGAAGAATATCTATGGTCTTGTTCAAGAGAAAGCTGCTCACCAGTCCCCAAAAAAGAAAGATAAAGATATACGGTGATAAGATCCAGATAGTTATCTAAAAAAATTTAAACTGACTATTTGTAGGGAAAAAAAGAGAAATTACCGTTTTATGATCTCAAGTGCCTGGTCATTGATATAACCTCCTTCTATGATGCCAGGTGTATCGATGATGTTTAATGTAAATCCAGCCCGTGAGCGAGAAACCATCACTGGCCTTGGCACTTCTGACTACAAACATTTCATTTCTTAAATCAAATCATGCACCTCTGGTAAACTTCAGTCAACCAAAATACAATTCACTAACTAATGAGTACCTGAAAAGGACTAACAGATACAGCTCTTTCACCAATAATGGAATTCACAGTGGATGACTTTCCAACACCACCCTTTCCCATTACAAGTATTGTCAATGTGTTGACATTCTGTAGAAAGATATCAAAAGTCAATGACTCCTTAGAGATTGTGAAAAACCAGTGCAAAGGCTTAAATGGAACAATATATCACTTAGATACGGATTTTGTGATCACAACATGTGGATAAAAATGAATATAACCTCCTGCTTCAGTTTTCCCATCAACTCAAGTAATTTTGCTTGTGTAGCCATTGCAAAGTTGTTAATCCCAACCCACTCACGGATAACCTGAGACGCCATGAAGTTGTGCGTGCCTGTCATAAAATTTCATGAAACAGAAGACAAATATTTGCATTAGTCGTAGCCTAGAAAAAGACTCCAAGAAGAGAAACAAATTTGTCACTCAATTTTGCAAGTGTAGATGTACGTATACATACAACATATAAGAAGATAACCTTTATATAACAAACAGAACAGCCATAGGTAAAAAAAATATCATAGATTGAGCATCTCAAATCACACCATGAAAAAGCACACACATATCCCATGAAGGTCCATTACAATGTGGCACTTAAATTTTAAAGAAAGTCAAATAAATATTGTGCTTTATAACCAGAAACCCCTCTTTTCCTCATTTTCCAATAAGAAACAAAAAGGAACAACCGATGCAAGAACATAACTGAACGTTGTCCAAGCAACTCAATGCAAAATCAGCAGAATGTCAAATTTTCAATTGCAGGAGACCATATAAAACAAACTATTAGGGACAGAAAATGAATTTAAACGACAAAGAGAAGCCAAGCTTCAACAATACAGCCAAAGCGGCATGATAAGTTGAATAGGTAACAAATTTAATCAGTCTCAATGATTTTATAAGTAAATTAAGTCGCAGACAAGTTTGTTCAGTACCATCACCCTATTCACACAAGAATCAAACGTTTCAGGAAAAAAAAAAAAAAAGGAAATCGTTATTTAGCTTCTAAGATTACATATACGAGCAAGAAATGTGCAGAAGGAGTGACATAAGGCCTAACCTGACATCAATACCCACAATTTAGACCATAAATTCTTCAAAATTAAGAGAGAAAGAAAACTTCCAACCCCCACCCCAACCTTAAGCCTGAGAGTAAGATATACAAACAATTCTTTTGTATTCCTTTCATTTCTAGGCTTGACAGAGGATATAACAGAAAAATTGAAGCATAGACAACAAAAAGACTAACCCTAATTAATTCGAATACAAGCTCGTGTCGTATTCGGGAGGATTTTCGATTAAATTTGACCTCATTCAAATTTCAGCTTAAACGAAGAAAATAAACAAATCAAAACAAAACAAAACAAAATTGAAGCATACGGCGAGCAAGAGAGGGAGAGGTTGAGGAAGACAGTGTTGACCTCGGTCGAACAACAGAAGAATGCGATAGTCGTGTGTGCCGGCGAGGTTGCAGCGGAAAGGAAGTGAATAAATGAAAAGAACTACGGCAACGGAGCGTGCCGGCGGGCTACTGCAACGGAGAGGGCGTGCGGGCGTTGGTTGGAGCGGAGAGAGGTGAAATGGAAGAGAGAAAAGGGGAAAAGAAAGCAAAGATAAGGCGTCCGGTTTTTATCAATAAAAAAAAATTGTTAAAATTTCACACTAAGTCCCTGCACTTTAAATTTATTTCTACTTAGTCCCTCAACTTTAGAAGGGTTTATGAAAGGGGTTATTAAATCCCTATTCTTAAATTTGCACTCAAGTCCTTTACAATTTTGATACATGTCAACTTTTTTCACTCTTAAGTATAAACAAACAACTCGTCTAATCTTCGATAATTTGAATATATCACTTTGTTTAATAGCTAGTAAGCACAAAACTACTTTACTAATGGCACTTCAATGACAATCAAGTCAATAACGATTTTAGATAGATAAGAAAGTAGAAATGTATAATTTTTATTGGGTTAAATAGCACATTACAATGATTAAGTACTGTATCGAGATTTGGAAATGTATATTAAAAAGAGAAAAAATGAGAAAGCGAAAATTTTGATCAGTGTCAAGAGTAGAAGAGGACGTTGGCTAGAATGATCATGATGGTTGATGATAAATAACTAGTCCGAGAAGATAATCAACACATTATTGTGGGATTGCAAGTGTTAAGAGCAAAAGCTTTTGTATAAATTTGTCGCAAATGACAATCGTATTGTTACTTTCTTTCTCACCTTGTCATGAATTCAATTTGAACTCCATAAAATAATATAATAACATTAACAAATAACAAAGACTCTAAGAAAGAGGCCACAAAGAGGAAGAAGATGAAGAGATAGACGTGGAGATTTTCATATTAGAGTTATCCAACCAACGTATAAACCATGCAATGAGAATGAAATCATACCTAATGACTATAAAGTTTAAAACATGGTGTAAAATAGTATTACATTTAGGTCATGTTTATCATGTTATAATGAAATTTAATATAATCATAATAAAAATTTATTGATAGAACAACGACAATAAACTTGAATCACAAACGTAAATGACCAAAATTTATGTTTTCAATTTTAATCTGAAACAAATGTCTAACTTTCCACTAATCTTAAATTCAATTATTTATATTTCTATCATTAATTTGGTGAGTGACGTGACAAATTGTAATTGCGTTCAACAACATTTTCTAAAATTATAGAAAATCAATTCTATTTACTCAATATTTTGTAGACCATAATAACGAAGAACTAGCACTAGAGACTAAATTTAAGATTTATTAAAGATGTACGATTAATTGTTTGTTCATGTTTTATTATTTTAAAGAGAGATTGATAGTAAAAGTTTGCATTGGATTAATACAAACGTGTGTGTCTATATATATATATATATATATACATAATTTGTAAAGAAAAGTAAAAGATTTTAGGGAAAAAGAGAAAAGATCAAATGGAGGAGAACTGGTTGGTAGTAATGGCCGTTGTCCATTGATGTACAAAACTTATCCTCACATGAACCACTTCATTTCTTCTTCATTCTCCTCCACCCAATCCTCTAATCCTCTTCCCTTCTTTATTACTCCATTTCCCCATTTCCCCATTTCCCCTCATACTCTCTCTCTCTCACTCATCCATGGCCGCCGCCGTAACCGCCGCCGCCGTTTCTTTCCCTTCTAAATCATCTTCTCTCCCTTCCAGAACTCCTCTAATTTCACCCGACAGAATCTTCCTCAAGAAGGCAAGCCCCAATTCTGCATTCCCCCCACCCCCTTTTTTGTTTATTTCATTTATTTGATCGATTGGATTCATTCGATTCAGGTTCCGTTTCCGGTGTTTTACCATGGCGGAAGAGCTGCGGTGAGTCCGATTAGAGCTCAAGTGACAACGGAGGCTCCAGCGAAGGTGGAGAAAGAGTCGAAGAAACAAGAGGAAGGAATTGTGGTTAATAAGTTTAAACCCAAGACTCCATACATCGGACGTTGTCTTTTGAACACGAAGATTACTGGCGATGATGCTCCCGGCGAGACTTGGCATATGGTCTTCAGTACTGAAGGTAAGTTCATTTGTTTTCCCCCCCTCAGATCATTCAATTCAGTTCATTGCTTGGATTTCTCTGATTGACAAAAATTCAAACTGTTGGAATTTCCAGGGACTGTATTGAAATGTTTTTAACCTCTAAGGACCACATTGAAATTTTTTTAAATTACAAGGACCTGATTCGAAAATTTAAATTTATTATTGGGTCTGGTTTGATTAACTTACCCTTTTGATCAATGTTTGTGAATTGAGTTAAGGGTGAAAATAAATTATGTGAATAGATGAAAATGAAAGTGAACACTATAACTATAACTATAGATACATATATATAATGAAGAGTGGTTTGAATGAAACTTTTAGGGGAAGTGCCCTACAAGGAAGGACAATCAATTGGGGTAATTGCTGATGGAGAGGACAAGAATGGGAAGCCTCACAAGTTGAGACTATACTCTATTGCAAGCAGTGCTCTTGGTGACTTTGGTGACTCCAAAACTGTATGTTTCTTTTCTTTAATTATAGTTAGAACAAACAAACAATTTGTATATGATTGTGATTTGGTTTTGTGAATTTACAAAATTTCAGGTTTCTCTATGTGTGAAGAGGTTGGTGTACACCAATGAACAAGGAGAGATTGTTAAAGGAGTTTGCTCTAACTTTTTATGTGAGTTACTAAATTCACACTTTGAAACGATACAAACTTATATTTGTAAAGAAATAATGGATAGTATATTTATTTTATGATATTAGGTGACTTAAAACCTGGAGCAGAGGTGAAGATAACAGGACCGGTGGGAAAAGAAATGCTTATGCCTAAAGATCCTAATGCTACCGTTGTTATGGTAAAATCACAATTATTATCCAAAATAAAACAATCAACTAATTAACTCAAAATGAAATAATTTGATTTGGGTGAAACTGTACTGTATTATATAGCTTGCAACTGGAACTGGAATTGCTCCATTCAGATCTTTCTTATGGAAAATGTTCTTTGAGAAGCATGAAGACTACAAGGTAAACAGTGCTTTTGGATTTTATTTATTTCTACACTATGGTTTTATATTGCAACTTTTCTTTTCTTAATGCTTCTTCTTCTTCTTGTTTTACGTTATATAGTTCAATGGTTTGGCATGGCTGTTCTTGGGTGTCCCAACAAGTAGCTCACTTCTTTACAAAGAGGTAAAAAAAAAATCATAAATACGTCAAATGTTGTTACAACGAAAACGTTGAAAGAGCTAATTTGAGTGGGTGTGGGTGAAAAAAATGAAACAGGAGTTTGAGAAAATGAAAGAGAAGTATCCGGATAACTTTAAGTTGGATTTTGCGGTAAGTCGAGAGCAAACGAACGACAAGGGTGAGAAAATGTACATTCAAACTAGAATGGCTCAATATGCTGAAGAGCTTTGGGAATTGTTGAAGAAGGACAATACCTTTGTGTACATGTGTGGACTTAAGGGCATGGAGAAGGGTATTGATGACATTATGGTCTCTTTGGCTGCTAGAGATGGTTAGATCAACCCCCTTCCTCTCTTCTCCATTTCTTTCTTTTTCTTCTAATAACCATTCTGTTTATGGAAAAGTGGTTGGAGATGAAGCACTTATTTCTACATATGTATGTGAGTGTGTTTGTTTTGTTTTGTTTTGTTTTGTTCAGGTATTGATTGGCAGGAGTACAAGAGGCAATTGAAGAAATCAGAGCAATGGAATGTGGAAGTTTATTGATTTTATAAAAACAACTTTGTACATTTTGACTCTTAAAAGAATCTCTCTTCAACCCCTACCTCAACCTGCATTATTATTATTATTAGTATTATTATTATTATATGTAGATATAGGTAATTTCCTTTTTTTTTTTTTCTTTCAAATTTTAAATGTATTTTTCTCCCATTTTCATTTTCAATTCTATTGTTAATTAAGCCTCCATAAAAAAAAAGGAATTGTTCTCATTTATGAGAACCATCCACTAAAGGGAATACTTTCATTCCAATTCTTATCTCATTCCATTTTTTTTAGAATATAGAATCAAATACAAATACGGTTGAATTAGATTGAATTAGCAAATGGATCTCGATAGACCATTAATCACGATAAACTACTCTTTGTGTCTAAGAGGTAAATCATATTTTGTTATATTAGTTATATTAAATTTATTTTGCTAGATTCAATGATTTAACTTAGCGATAGACCAATATTTGCAACATGATCTATAGTGATAGAATTTTATTTGGTGGTTTTCGAATATAACAAAATAAATCAAAATAATTACAAAATATAGTAAAATTTGAGTATCTAGATATTAATAGAATGTATACCGTTGATAGGGTTTGAAATTTGGTTATATTTGTAAATATTTTCATAATTTCTAATATATTTTTTCGTATTTTTATGCAAAATAGAGAAACTCGCATTCGTATGGTGCTTGGCCACCAACAATCCAACAATAAGTCGGTACCGGCTAGAGAGGTCTTGAAAATATAGAAGTTTCGATGTATTTCAACATACCTTGAATGTTTTTAGCCCTCTTTGATTATGTAGGAATAGGTATTGTAACAATTGTTTACATAACTAATTCTTTAGTTAAGCGTTACTAACCGTTGTAAATCATCAAGTTTATTTCGCTAGTGACCCAAGCAATTGGAAAAGTACAACACATGCATAATCTCCTCTTTCATAGGGTCGTTATTGGTTGGACCCTGCATTCAACTAACTAAATAAACCTATTGTCTCATGGTTAACCCTATGGGTTGGTATTGGTACTTGAGTAAATAAACATATGACTTGATGGTCGACACCCTGTAAGTTTGTTTCCATACTTATGTATGAACGTATGGCATGATATGGACAACACTATGGGTCAATTTCCATACTTAGGTAAATACCCGAATATATGATTCGATGACAACCCTATGGATCAATCGATCTCCATACTTAGCCAAGTATCCTTTTTCTTTTTCATCCACAACAAAAATAACTCTAACATAACAATTAATCTAAACACACATGGTTTAAATGCAACAAATAAGTTACTAAAACAATAAGAACTTTAAATTTAAATGATAACATTATAGCTTCAAAAAGAGGCAAACATTTAAATGAGTTTGAAATTAAAAAACACGAAGTTAGTTCAACTTCCATGAATTGAATTTGTACTATCAACCTCTTTCGATATTCGATGTTGGATCCCTAAACTGACTTGTTGCTAAAGAAAAAAAAATACATATATTGATTTAGATAAATATTAGATACTCAAATTTTACTATATTTTGTAATTATTTTGATTTATTTTGTTATATTCGAAAACCATCAAAATAACCACTTTACTCGTTTTATAACAATTGAGTATTGATAAATTATATATATAAATATATATATATTCAGAAGATCACAAAAAGATTTTATAGTATATTATATTAATTAAGTTCCATAATTCAACTAGCAAGACATGTTAGCTTAGTAAAGATCTTCCTATGAACGTGGTAATTTATTTTCAAAAAATAAAAAAGCATATAATTAATTTAGACATTATATGCTAAAATAATATATTTTCATCATAGATTCTACCTTAATTGACACAATCAAATCTAGACCAAAGAAATTAAAAAAAATTTAAAAAAAGAAACATAGTATAGATTTTTATTTTGAGAAGAAACAAATTAAAGAGTCCTAACTTAAAACAAACAAAAGTATAAGGAATATATCTAAAAGCTAGTTTAGGAATATTTGAAACTATGAGCATAAAGATTAATTAAGTATTAAGATTAAGATATGAACAAATATCAAAATTTATAGAATCTACAAAAAAAAAAAAAAAAAAAAAAACTTCAATTTTAATCTCTTAGATTGTATTTACCAAACATATATATATATATATGTATGTATAATTAAACTGAATCTTAAAAGAGTAAAACAATTATTATTATTTTTAATCTACAAAAAATTAATTTTACCAAATAAATAATTATGAGATGAATTAGAGGTAAATTGTATGAATTACATTCCTAATTCATTAAAATTAAGAAATCTATATTATATATTTAAAAATGAAAAAAGAAGAAAAAAAGAAAAATAGAAATAGAAAAGAAGGGGGAAATAAAGCGTAAGCGAATTAGGGTTTTTGGAAAGGGGTAGATCTCATTCTCTTTTGAGCTTCTATATATTGGGAAACTCTTTGGATATTTCGTTCCTCGGTCGCCATTTTTTGCTCACAAATTTTCTTCTCAAACTTACTTTGTGAAGATGGCGGAAGAGAGATTGACTGGTGTTGTTCAGTGGTTTAACGATTCCAAGGGCTTTGGCTTCATCAAGCCAGATGTTGAAGGTCCGGATCTGTTTGTTCATCAATCATCTATTAAATCCGATGGTTACCGGAGCCTTGTCGTCGGAGATCATGTCGAGTTTCAGATCGCTCCTGGTGATGATGGAAAGTCGAAAGCCATTGAGGTTGTTGCGCTTGATGCATCTTCGGGAAATCGGAGGGATAACTTTGGTGGTGGTGGAGGTGGAAGGGGTGGCCGCGGCGGAGGTGGCGGTGGAGGTTATGGGTTTGGTGGTTGGAGAGGAGGTGATAGGCGGAATGGGAACAGTGGAGCAGGTGGGGGTGGGTGTTATCAATGTGGTGAGCAAGGGCATTTGGCTAGAGATTGTACTCGTCCTAGTAACCGCGGCGGCGGCGGCGGTGGAGGTGGTGGTGGGTGTTTTACTTGCGGTGAAGTTGGTCACTTAGCGAGGGATTGTCCACGAGGGAACAGTGGCGGAGGTGGAGGTGGAGGTGGAGGCGGCGGTGGTGGGGGGGCTTGCTATAATTGTGGTGGTTTTGGGCATTTGGCTAGGGATTGTTATAGGGGTGGAGCTGGAGGTGGAAGTGGCGGCGGCGGCGGCGGCGGCGGTTGTTTTAATTGCGGGGAGTATGGGCATATAGCCAGAGATTGCCAGAATGAAAGCCGTGGCAGCGGTGGTGGTGGCGGAAGATTTGGTGGCGGCGGTGGCGGTGGCGGTGGCGGTGGCTCAAACACTTGCTTCAATTGTGGGAAATCGGGGCATTTTGCTAGGGAGTGTCCTGATGCATCTTGATAAGGAGGGGGAAAGAGTAATAGTATATAATTTTTCCTTTGACCTCAATATTGTCCTTTAATTATGTTCTTCTTTTGGTGTGGATGGTGGCTATACGTAGCTTTACTTGAGAGGTTTCTATTAATTTTGATATTTTCCATGGTTGTTTAGCTCTTTAGGGGCAAATTTTTCTGGTTCACACATGATGTGGTAATTCGGTTAAATGAGGCATTTTTATCTTCTGTTCTTGTTTTGTTACCTTTTCATATTTCGATTTCATGTTGTGCGATGTCTGATTCAATTGTAATTATCCATGTTAACATTTAATAACACATGGAATGCAGTAGCTAAGTTCAATTTGATGATCTACTTTGTTTCTTGTTGGCAATATCTTTGTTTTAGCAATACCATACTAGGCCATCATTTCGTTTACTTCATCATCAAGAAGGGATTTCTCTTAGAGAATTCATATATTCTGATCCTCAAGTGTTATGAGGTATGCTTAGGTGCACACTGCTCCGTCTTTCTTAGTTCTTTGTGTTTAGGAGTTGATGCATGTGTTTGGTATTTCTATGTTTTCAATCCTCTATAATTTTTTAATTTATTCTTCTAAGTTTCACAGATATGACTCTTACTACTAATTTCAAACTTGCCCAAAAGATTTACCAAAAGAACAAGGGGTAGTTTATGTAGGGTTTTGACAAGACGAAGCAGAAGGCACTTGAAGTGACTTGTGAATAATTGAATTAAAAGAAGGCTAATAGATAATGCTTTTGTGATGCAAATAATTGAATGCTTGTTAGTGTCTAGTCACTGCCTTTTATATGTGAATGTGAAGTGTAGGTGAGGGATGGGTTCTCTTTATCCATCTCAGCCCTTTTTCTTGAGGACTTGGGGTGGGTTATATGTGTGTTTGTGTGGGGACATTGGTGTGGAATAGTCATCCCAACATTTATTTTAAGTTAAAAGTCTTATGAAGTAACTTCTTATTATTTGTTTGATTAGTAGCTAGACTAATGTAAGTGTAGTAAATTCCCATCAATATGTATTTGACAAGATCACTAATAAGTAAATAGTAGTTTGATTTTGGGTTTTCAACTTTTCTCTACTCCTATCTATGAAATGGAAATGCTTAGAACATTATTTTTTCCCTACTTGCCCTTGCCCTGGTATGAGGTATAATATTTTCTTCATGGTATATAGTGTCATTTTGGGCTGGTATGGGAATTAAATGATGTAGTTCTTCCATCTTTTTATCACTTCTCATACTCAAGGAGTTATCTTTTGTGGGTTTTTGGATAAAGCTAATGAATACTCGGAGGTTCAAGAAGGAGTTTGGAAAGTCTAATATTCTCCTCCAAAGTGCAAAATCATTTCTTTGAACAAACCTTTTAGAAAGGAATATAGTTTAAGTGGTCTTTTAGTGTTGAATTCTTTTGTTTGACTGATTTTGATATGTTCTGCATTATGCGTATTCATGTGTTGACCATTATAGTTAAGTTCAACTTTACTCTCATATAGTTTAAAGGAAAAACAAGAAATTATTCCCATCTAGCTCTGTTCAATATAGTTTATCACATTCTAAGAGATTTAGTTAAACACTTGTCCTTAACATATAAAATCTATTTACTTTGGTTATTCTTCCTTAAGCTCTGTTTCTACCCATCTGTGAGAGAGGCTAATGAAAAATTTCTCATTGCCATTGTTTTCTCTTTTCCTCATTGCTCTATGTATTGAGTTGTGTAAGTTCATATCCTGAAAGGCTGGCTGTTATTGATTGCTTAGAGAACTTCCAAGCTTTTAACTTGAAGTTAGTTTGCAATATAGTTACTCTAATTCTTCCTTGCGCTGATGCCATTTATTCACCTTTTGCATTGAAATTGTACAAACATGTAGTTTTTCGGTTGGTGTCCATTTGGTTATTGAAAGGTCTATGAAACGAAATGCCTATTAGATGCATGTTGGCTCTAATTTTGTAGTTTATGAATCTAATTTGTAACTAGAGTAGTTGTTTCTTTTCGAAACATGTTACATCTGGTTTCATGGAACATCAACCAAGTAAAGTTGAAATGAAATAAATAGATGATTGTAACATTGTATAAACGACAATTTCCATATTTGAATTATTATAAGGAAAACAACAAAAGGGTGTCTCTTCCTTTGGATGAAGAGACATAGAGCCATAATGTGTTATGCTTTTTTGTTTTGTTGGTCAAATTTGTATACAAACACTTCAAAGGTCGTGACTTTCGTTTGTTGAAGGAATGCAGCTTTGGACCTTACCAAATTCTACAGTCCTGAAAACTCTTTCTTCTTTGTTTGTTCATCGAGTTCATCTCAAATCGAGAAGATCGAAATTCAAATTTACAATGGGATGCACTACGACTAGATTGATGTTTAAATTTTAATCTTCCCTGTTTAGTAGTTTTTTCCTTTTATATTTCAAATATGTAAGATGAACGGATAGTACAAAAAAATCCGTCATAGACTTGCCACGGTCTTGATAGTTTCCTTACAAGACTTTCATAACTTACTCAACAATTACCTATCTAATTCATCAAATGGCTCGAAAATATAGTTATAAACTAAAAGTAGCTAAAAGCTTAGAAATGTTTTTTTATTATTATAAAATATAGTTTTATGATAACACTGTGATGGTTGGAATCCAATCCATAAAAGGCAAACCAAAGTAGCTAAAAGTTTAGAAATGTTTTTTTCCTTCTCTTTTTTATATTTTTGGGTTTGGTTTCCTAATTCCCAAATCCCATAAACCTAAAAATTTGGAGCCACCCCTTTATTTCCTCTCATAGATCTGAAAAACCATGTGATTCTTTAATTTTTGATGCATCAGGCTACCTTCCAAGAGGATGGATGAATCCCCATATACATCTTGTCCTCTCTTTCATGCTATATATATATATATATATATAATCTTTGTTTTGACTTCAACCGATTTCACTTTTAGAAGTAATTGCTAAGGTAAGAAGTGGTTGTCGACCTAAACTTAGAAGACTATTCTTGACTAATAATTCTTTGAGTGATGAACTACCTATTTCATGTAATTGAACTAGGAGAAAAAGACTAATAATTTTTCTTAGAGTATTTTTACGTTAGAAAAATCAACGAATATAGTAAAGATTTAGATCACATGTTTTTTTTCTTCTTAAAGATAATCGATTCTAAATAAATTTTTAAAATAGTTGAATATGTCAATGATCTATTGAACACAAAATCAACCGTTCAAGACTCATAGAACACTTCTTTTGTAAATTAGTAACCTATTCAACATAAAATTGAACGTTTAGAAAGCTTATTTGATGAAAAACTAAATGTTTAGGCCATGTTTGGTAACCGTTTGTATTTTCATCTTTAGTTTTTTAAAAATTAAACCTATAAACATCATTTTTACCCCTACGCCTTTTGCATTCTTACCCTTCACTTAGAAAGGCGTTGCAAGAAATTAAAATGAAATAGACTAGATATTCAAAAACCAAAAAGACCGACAAATAAAATAAGAAAAATACTTGTGTGTCTGTCGCTATCTTTATGTATCATAAACTCAATAGTCAATCTAATCATATTTTTTCACGAGAGCTAGCAAATGGATACAACCTAGCGAGGTAGTGTAAGTTTTGAAAACGCAAATCGAAAGAGATATGGGGGGGGGGGGGGGAAGGGAAATGAATGTTTAATTACAATAAAATTAGTATAAAACAAAGCTTAGATCTAAAGAAATTAAACTCAAATGAGATTCCCTTTATGAATTATTAGTATATAATATAATTGTGTTTAAAGGCTCAAACTTCAACAAAATTAAAATCACCGTCCAAAGAGGAGAAGCCATAATCTTTAATTAATTTAACCTCTCTTCATCTTCATCTTCATGTGCCCTTTCCCCACATATAATGCCTCCATCTCTTCTAACGTAAAACACCTCTCTTCTCTCTACTCTAATGGCTTCCATTTCTTCTTCTCTTCTTTCTCTCTTCTTCTTCTTCCCTTTCATTTCAGGTTTTTTTCTTCAATCTATCTTTTGGGTTACGTACTTTGTTATTGTTTTTTTAGCGTAAAATATTAAACCTCTCGTTTTCTCTAAACTTCTAAGCTTTTCCTTCGTCTCGAGAACTAAGTTGATTCTTCTTTTATTGAACTTATGAATGCTTTTTTGTTTGTTAAAGTAATCGATTGGTTTTTTTGACAGGTGTAAATTCATCAACCTTCACCATTTTAAATCAATGTGATTACACGGTGTGGCCGGGAGTTTTGTCCGGCGCTGGCACATCACAGCTCTCCACCACCGGCTTTGTTCTTGAGAAAGGTCAGTCCAACGCTATCACCATGCCGCCAGGATGGTCCGGCCGCATTTGGGGTCGCACTTATTGTTCCCAAGATGCCACCGGCAGGTTCTCCTGTGCCACTGCCGACTGCGGCTCCGGCATCGTCGAATGCAACGGTGCTGGCGCTACCCCGCCCGCCACCCTTGCTGAGTTCACGCTCAACGGTGCAAGCGGGCTCGATTTCTACGATGTCAGCCTTGTAGATGGCTACAATGTGCCCATGTTAATCACCCCACAAGACGGAACAGGTAAATTTTATAAACACAGAAGAGTAAAAGTTAAAGCGAATTAGTCAATAATTGAAAGAGTTGGGAACAACAGGTGGGGGAAATTGCACAACAATTGGATGTGCAACAGATTTAAACAACGAATGTCCGGCAGAACTAAGAGTGGTGGGGAGCGACGGAGGTGGAAGAAGTGTAGCATGTAAAAGCGCATGTGAGGCTTTTGGTGAAGCACAATATTGTTGTAGCGGTGAATATGGAAATCCAAACACTTGTAGACCCTCATCTTATTCACAGTTCTTCAAATCTGCATGTCCACAAGCTTATAGTTATGCCTACGACGACGGTACCAGCACATTCACTTGCACTGCTGCCAATTACCTCATCACCTTTTGTCCTTCTCTTTCCACCAGGTAACCTCACTTTCATCTCATTTGTTTTCACTATTCCAACTTCATTGTATACTCATGATCGTACCAAAGTTTAGAACTTAAACCTCTAAATTGTTGTATGATTTAATCAACCAATTATTCAAAAATATTATAGAAACCTTTAGAACCATGCATGACTAACTAGTAATTTTGTATTTTTCCCCTTCATTATTTTGGATCAGAGAAATCAATAATATTAATTATGGAGTATGGGACTGATATGGGGACATGTGTCATGCATTTTCTTGGTTTATATTTTAATATCAGCATCTTTAATTTTCTTATATAGAAATTAAATGTAAAAATCTATAATAGAATAGTTGAAAAAGCAATTATTTTACTTGCAAAAGTATTGTGGATTAACTCAAAAAAAGAAGAAAAAAGATTTCAAAACTCAAAAGTTTATAAATATGAATGTCAGATATGAAATCAAGGTGTGAAGATATATATATGAACAAAATTCTTCTTATTTATTAATTTCTTTCATTCCCACCGTCCATTACCCAAAAAAATAAAAATAAAAAAACAAATTTAAGTTGTCAAATTTATTTCTTTATTGATTGAGATCATGGGAAGTACTGATTTTAGATTGTGATATATATATATATATATAAAAGTCTTGATTTTATCTTTGAACTTTCTAGAGAAAAAAATATGAACAAATAATTGTACCCAACTCATTAATATATGTATAGTCATATGAAATTTGGAATAAATTTCAATTTTGATATAAAAAAAAAATGTTTGTCCAAAATATCTTTTAATCTCCAAAATTTTAAAAATAGACTTTAAAGATTGTTAATTTTTTTTTTTAAAAAAAAGTAATTATATAACATTTAAATTAAAACCAAAGATTAAACTTTTTAAAAAATTAGGATTAAAAAGATATAATTTTTGATAGATTTTAAATTTCAACATGATCATCATGTAGAGTCTGGTATCTTGATTGAAAGTATGTAGTGTTAAGCAACTAAGTTAAATGGTATTAATAGTCTAAATATATCACATTTAGCTTAATTAAGGGTAATTAACATAAGCATTGATTGTAGAAGTAGGATTTAGTATTGAAATTTTTGTGGGTATGATAGAGTGATGGAGTATGGAATAACTATGAACTATGTATGAATATATATGCAGTTTGAAATCATCAAACGGGCAGTACCCACGGGCAGTGGACATCTCAAGAGCTCACAATTTGGGCAGACCCTCAGCCACCTCAGTCGCCGTTATCTCCACCGTCACCGCAACTCTCAGTCGGCCATTTTTGCATCTCTTTTAAACCTTTCTCCTTCTCCTTCTCCTTCTCCTTCTCCACCTCCCCCCATTGGGCCCATATTCACTAGTGGGGCCTCAGCCCATAATCGGGCCCATACAGCTTGGAATTCTACATAGGTTTTTTGTTTTGTTGTATAGTATTTTAGATTTTTAGGGTTTTTTTTAAAGGAAAAAAAAAATCCTTTTTAATTTTGGTATCAAAATTGGGGTGAGACTTTTCTAGAGGATGGGTAGATTTTTGTTTGTACACAAAACAAAAGCATAAATTGAAAAAGACAATGAAGATGAGAATTCGATGTTACTCCGAAGAGAAATTACATCAGATGACAAAAAAACTTTTTAAAAAAAGACAGTTCATGACATCGTTTTTGCATATTGTAAATATGACAAATAATTAGTGATATCGACTATCAGACAACTAGTAGAGAACTATCAAAGGGTTATTGGCTTTTAAATTTGATATTTTTGCAATTTAGAAAATGTAGTGACATAAACTCTATTATCTAGAAAGAAAATTTCGCATCATTTTTTTGTTGTGACGTTTGACTAAAATATATTTAAAGAAATTTTTTTTGTAGGGTTAGAAGTTTGATTCTTTTAACTCCACAACAAATTGAGATAAAAAGATATATATTTCATCTCTAACATCATGGGCTACTTTTTGAAAATAAAAATTATATTATCTCTATTATGAAATAGTATCCAAGGAATCAAATTAATATTCAATGGTTATGAGGATGAGTATCATAAATAACACAAACATTTCATCCACTACTCTTTCTCTATCATCCACCTAAACTTGTCTATGCCTTTTGGATTTAAAATTATTCTACATCACTTATTTTATTGGTTGTAAATGAGACAAAAATCATAAATATATAAGTGAAGTTTGAAAGACAACCTATCTCCAATGATAAAAACTTTTTAAATGAAATCAACAATATATAGTATCATACAATTGTAGAGATATTAATTAGAGGGTTGTTAGGGCTTAGTAGGATTAAACATCTTTATACTTGACACAGTAGTACACATATAAGAAGAAATATTTTCGGTCATTAAAAAATATTTCGTCGGCATAACCTAAAATTGTTATAGAATGTTTTGTGGGGCAATGAAAAAAATTGAAAGACAATCTCCAAAGAGAAAGAAAAGTGGTATCAACACCAAGATGTGTGCTTCTTCAAAAATATTTCTTTCTTTTTTGTTTAGGTTTAGTTCTCTCATGGGGTTGAGTTGGCTATGTGTATGTACTACTAATTCATATGCTTTTTTTTTTTTTTTTTTTTTTGACTCTTTCCCACATCACTTTGACACTCTCTTATCCTCTCTTTCTTTTTCTTTTTCTTTTTCTTTCCTTCTTTTTAGATTCTCCTACCTCCATTTACTCTTTCCATTTTTCTAAGGTTATTTTATAAGAAATTTTGAATTAAATGTTTGATTAGTGGGTCAAACTTTCATGAATATTCAAATCAAAATCTTCCAACTTTCCTCTTAACCAACACTCTCTATGCAACTTCATTTGTCTAAAAGAAGTTGAACAAATTGCAAACAAAAAAGAAAGAGAAAAACATACGCATCATCAAAAGTTATAAACTTTTCAATCGTATAAATTTGGATTCTTAAACTTATAATAGTTGCAGAAACTATACCTAGTCCCTAAATGATAAAAAGACGAACCATTAAATTTATAAAGATTGTTACCATTTTTATGCTACGTTTGTATTAGTTTGAAAATTCAATTTTTAAAATTGAAAGTTTGAGAAGGTCGTAAAACCTTTAACAAACAAATTAATATAACTTTCCATTTACTTTGTTAATGTTTAATCATAATTAAAGACATATAAATACTCTAATTAATTAATCTAGTCATGAAGGCAATTTTTGTTCAAAAGCTATATGATTCTTTTTTTCTCTCTCTCTCTAAGAAGTGTAAATGACATAATGATAATGAAATGTATGAATTAAAGGGAAATTAGGTAGTGATTAATTTGAAAAGGAAACTTTTTCATATACACCAAAGTCATTGAAGATTATATTTTCTTGCTTTTTGACTCAACTACTTTTTTCCCATTTACTTTTTTCATTTTAAGGGTAAAATTTTCCCCCTAATTCAATTGCGTCTTCAAATTCTCTTATAATAAAATTTGTTCTTAATTTCTTATTCCACAAATAGATATAAAATGTGATCAATATTGCACATATGAAATAACATATCACATGCCTTAACCATAATCAAATCTTATTTTCTAAAATTCTAAATCGGTAAAATTATATATCCATTTTGTTTCAATTAGCGTTTAGAGTTTAGGGTTTATTATATATAGAGGAATTATAAAAAATACCAAATTTGACAAATATTTACAAAATATAGCAAAATTTTTAGATTCTTCTATCAATAATAGGCCTTGATAGCCACTGATATGCTTCTATCAGTAGTATTGATAGACAGTAATAAAAGTCTATCTATCCGTGACTATCATTGATAGAATCCAAAATTTTGCTATAACTTGTAAATATTTTAATTTATTTTACTATTTTAAAAAACACCCCACCTCATGCCTATATCATTAAAACATGAAAGAAACAAAACAAGATTTGATGAAGAAAATAATTGAAAGGTATTGAATATGAATGAAATTAATTAATACTTCTAAAAATATAAACCACCATTATGATAAAATATTTATGACAAAATCCAGCAAAATAAACATCTGGTTTTAAACTTCCATATAACTTTGAAAGTTTAATTTGAACACTTGTATAAGTTCGAGAGCTCATTAGATTAAGCACGGTTTTTATAATTTAATTTACCTAGAGTTTTCGTATACGAGGAAAATTTACCAATATTAGTATTGGATTAGCCAACTTTTCCAACATTGAATTATACATAACAAAAACCCTAAACTATGCTTTTGTTTTAGCATTGAAAAGGAAAAACTATACCATTTTTTATAATCTTCTTATATTATAAAAATCTATATATATATACACATAGTGGAAATGACGTAAAACTTTAAGAAAAGCATATGACAAAATCTAAAAAAATAAAAAGAAAAATAAAAAGTTGAAAAATGTTATCTTGAGAAAGAAGCTTTACACGGCAGACTACACGTCGACAAAGGCTGCAAATGAATTGTCGTTCAGAGAAAAGTAGTGTCGGTTTCTAAAATTAAGCAAAAAAAGAGAAAAAGTTTGTAATGTAATCTCTCCTTCAACAATAACAATCTTCTCTTCATGCATCAAGTCTTCTTATTGATACGTACTCTATATTTTTAATATTTCTCTTCTTTTTCTCTCTCAATATATATATATATAAACTTTCTTGCATGATAAGTTTTCTCTTCTTTCGATTTTATTTTTTTATTTCATAATTTTACAATTTATTAGATTTAAAAGTTACTAGAATTATATTTAAAATTAGAAGTGAGATTTAGTTGATTTGCATGTGAACCTAAATATATAAACTTGTTGTGTTACCCTCGAGAAAAATAAAACTATTTTCTATGTTTATATATATATATATGTAGAATATTCTTGCTAGATATGTCAGCTCTATTAAATATTAATATATCAGGTAAATATTTTATCAATTTTATTAATAATTATGAGTGAAAATGTCTAAATTGGGACACCCATGAAACCCACTAATCATAATTCATATTATATCTTCCATTAGTTTATACAGTATGGCACATGCATGGTGCACAAAAGTTCATGATTTTAGTTTATAATATTAATTGAACTTAATTCATTATATTAATGGTCTTTTTTATAATATCAAGTCGGTTGAGATCATAAACTTTCTTTTAGTTTTAGTTTAAAGTTGATTTAATGAAAAATATTAATTATGTTTCTTTTTTATCGACTATGGAATCAAAATTTTCAATGTTGTCTTTGTCACACTTGCATGGTTTATAATATACGATTGAACGTGATTTATGGTATTTATTAAAAATTATAGAAACAAAAAGTTAAACGATCATACATTTAATTAATTTAACAAATAAACAACCTTTTAAGTTAAAAAGTTCGATATTTATATTATACTTACCTCATCAATATTCTAATAACTTTTTTATGTCTTATGATGTTCTTTTTTTTTATTTATTATTATTATTATTAGAAATTAAATGTTAATTTAACTTTATAGGTTCATGTCAAGTCTATGAAAATGTATATATATATATATATATATCAATAGAAAAGTTGATATCAATTGGTTGATTGTTTATTTAATATTTTTGAGTTATTTTATCTAGTTGACCTACTCAATTAATATCGTGATTTATTGTCAAACCTCAACGTATTTGTATTACATATAACAAGTTATTTTGACATTTTTCATCAATTAGTATAGGTTATGTTAGTATATTTAACTTAGTATAGTATATGTGCCCAAAATTTTTGGTGCAATATTCATTCTATTTTATTAATTAAAAATAGTTATCAATAACAATCTTAACTACAATACCTTTTGTAAAATTAATTTTGAATTGGCCCTACAAAAAACAAAGTGGTTCTTTCCTTTGTAGACAAGATAGATGTAATTGCTCACATTCTAACTTATATCCTTCTTCTAATGTCAATTTTTGCGATCATCAAAGTCTAATCAACAAAAAAAAAAAAAAAAAAAAAAAAAAAAAAAAAAAGAGATTAAGATAAGATACACAACAAACGATATATTTAGGAATGATTTTGCAAAGATTAAAATAATTGCTTTTGTTCATTTTTAGAACCTCTCGAGAAGTGCTTTTAATAATTTTTTTTAAAATTGATATATATATATATATATATATTATTGAGTGATTTTGAAGGCGTGTCTTGAAGTGATTTTTTTTTTAAACACTAATCGAAATGGAAATTATGTTTGTTAATATGAGTATTATCCAATATTTTCATTAAATCTGTTGACACAGTATACTATATCTTATCTTATCAAGTAATAACTTCTCGTACATATAGATAACAAAAATCTTAGCCAAAACTATACCTTTATATTTCTAGATCATGCAAAAGTGCATTAGAGATATTGATAATTCATTGTATCTATTAGAGCAACAATCAACATGGTATTGTCGCTTATAAAAGGCAAATAAAGCTTTGAAAGTTGGATCAAGTGAAAGAAAAGTAAAAAGAGAGGAGAGAGAGAGAGAGAGAAGAGAAGAAAATCATCTTTTTAAAAATTGAAGGACTAAACATGCATAACATACATAGAATAAATTTTTTTCAAAAGTAAAAAAAGAAGTAGGGATGAAGTACTGAGTTATTTTAGCAGAAGAGATCAGGAAGAAAATGGAGTTCATGTGGGCTTTTAGAGATTGAGAATGTGAATATATATATAAATATATATATATATATATATATATGAGATGTTATTGAAAGGTGCTATTCCCACATCATCCCATGTGAGTTTGTTTACTTGTTTTGGTAGTTAATTGGTTGCTTTCTTTTTGAGTTCCATCTCTCTCAAACCCATATTCATGAGAAAAAGAGAGATACCAAAGCAGTGTGGCCTATCTTGATTTCATGCATATGAAGATAATAACATTTAAACTTAGGACAAAGTTAATGAGTACTTTTGAATAGTAGACAAATAATGGTCTTACATTCATGATTAGATTATCATGGGAAAAGACTCACTCTTTCCTATCATTTGAAAATATGTTATTAATTAGGATTTGGACAAACTCTATGAAAAAATAGATTCATTAATTAGTATTGTAATCCATCGTCAAATGGTTTGACTTGTCTCATTTCAAAAGACGAGATATGTGGAAAGAACACAAAAATTGACCTAAGAACTCTTGATCAAGTTAGAGCAAAGAAAAAAAAAGCCGTCATTTGAGTACTACAAATAATTTAAGGAGGTTTAGGACGAGATACATAAACTAAAAAATCATGCAGTTTTCCTAGAGTAATAATAGATGCGATAGATTATTTAAGTCAATATCATGTTGGTGTATCAGTTTAAAACACTCGTTATTTTTCATTTAGAAAAATCTCGTGTAGACTTATAATTATTTCAGTCAAACTCTATAAACTTTCATAAGTGAATCGATTTAGATTTTTTGACAAACTTCTAGTTTTTTTTTTAATAAAGTTGGGGAAATAAAAGATTATTTAAATAACAATTATTATAATTCAAAAGTTGTTTGCATAAACACATCCTTTAATTATTTATATATTACAATGACAAACTAATTAGTATAGCTTTGACTATAAAGAAAATAATAAATAACTATAGGGTTGGTTAGAACACACATTCAAACTTTAAAAATGTGGATACTAACAACCATGACAACGTCTTAATTAACTTGATATTTTTGAAAAAAATTGTTCAAACAAAATATTTAGAAATGAAATTTAGTTCAACAAAATACGATGTTAAGTATTTTTAAACACAATTAACTACTAATTAATAATTTGTTTGAGGAGATCAATATATACATGTGTGTGTGCGCCACGTAGGAAAGTGAGATCAGCCATTGAAGTAGAAACGTGGATAACGGTGGTTGATTAGGGACCAATTACATAGTGACACGCTGGCATTTTTGATGACTTGAATTTCTATTATCTTTGAATTTGTGGGGTTGAATTGTCACTTAATATTTTGTTTCATCATTGCTTTTATTATAATTATTCACTTCTTCTTATCTTCTTAATCATTCTATTTGGTATTTTTCTATGTTTTACTTAAAATTATTATTTTTTTCTCACACATAATATAAAAACCCTAAAATCCTCAAATGTTATGTATAAAATTTGTATTTTCTAACTCTCTTTCTTGTTCTGTAGGGTGTTGTAATTACTATTATTATTATTATTCTAGACTTTAATAATTAACAACTTTATTTCTATAAATTAATTAACGACAAATTCTAATACCCAAGTCAACAAATGGTAATTGTATCGATTGAGGTAACATTACATAATTTTCGACTAAAATCTTAAAAATATGAAAAATGTGTGTGATTTTTTTAAAAAGTTTGGTCACTTTGTAGGTTTGCAAAATCCAAATACAATCCGATAATGTTGTGAACATAAAACAACTAAAAATAAATTTACAAAATTCATTGGATTCCATGAACAAAAAAAAAAGATGCATCATTTTCATTTACTAATAATGAAATGAAATGAAACAATTGGAGAGAGATATCTCCCCTCCCCTCCATCATTTTAAACCACAAAAAACCATCCATTGATTGAATGTTTTAAACCATCTTTATTTTCTTTGTTTAATGATTCTAATTTTCAATTTTTGTTTTGCTAATCTTAAACTTTCAATTTTGTATTAAGAAAAGGGAAAAACTAAAAAGATAAAACTAGTAATTTAACCATAAAATAGCAACTCTTTTTCCCTTTGGTTAATTCAACTTTCCTCTTTCTCTTTTCTACCTCAATCCTTCTTCTCTCAATCCTCTTTATATATTATACTCATTTTCATATCCATTATCAGGACTCCCTTCTAATCAAACCCAAGAACAGAGTCCCCACAACAAACAAGGTTCCAATTCCATTTTCATCATCACAAAACCCACATTACAAAGAACAAAAGGGATACAAAATTGAAAACCCTTTTTCATTTCTTATGGACTTCTTTGCCATTTTCTTTTTCTTCTCTGTTTTCTTAACTCTCCATGGTAATTTCAATTTCAATCTCAATTCTCTGTTGCTTCCTTTCACCTTTTGGGTTTTGATTGTTCATGTTTTTCTAATCACTAACTCTGTTTTTTTTTTTTTTTTAATTTTAGGGTCTTTTGGAGCTAAATTTACATTCGTCAACAAGTGCGATTTTACAGTTTGGCCAGGAGTTCTCTCCGGCGCCGGCAGCTTGAAGTTTGACACCACCGGTTTCGAGCTTCGAAAGGGAAGTTCGAGATCTTTTCAAGCGCCGGCGGGCTGGTCGGGTCGCTTCTGGGGTCGAACAGACTGCAGCTTCGATGGCTCCGGGCGTGGGGTTTGTAATACAGGGGATTGTGGGTCGGGCGAAATTGAGTGCAAGGGCGCTGGAGCAGCACCACCAGCAACTCTGGCGGAGTTCACTCTTGGGTCGGGGAGTTCGCCGGATTTCTACGATGTGAGCCTGGTGGATGGGTACAATTTAGGGATGATAGTTGAGGGGACGGGTGGAAGGGGGGCGTGTGGGTCGACGGGGTGTGTGACGGATTTGAACAGGCAGTGTCCATTGGAGCTTAGGACGGAGAAGGGAGGTGCGTGTAGAAGTGCGTGTGAGAAGTTTGGGACGCCGGAGTATTGCTGTAGTGGGGCGTATGGTTCACCGGCGACTTGTAAGCCGTCGAAATACTCAGAGATATTCAAATCGGCTTGTCCGAGATCTTATAGCTATGCGTACGATGATGCCACCAGTACTTTCACTTGCTCCGGCGCCGATTATACTGTCACATTTTGCCCTTCTTCTCCAAGGTACAAGAAGATACCAATTTTTTGTTTGGAATTTTACATGTGAATTTATTTTGTTAACTATAGTACTTTTAAATGCCGTTGTCATGACAAATAATAGACGAAAGTAGTGTAACCAATTAAAGTATGGGTAATTAATTGTTCACTTTTTTTTTTCTTCAAAGGAAGTACCAAAAATACTAAAAGAAAATATTCCACTTTTATTTTATTTAAAAGAAACGTTTTAACGATAAAAATCACCAGGTATAGAGAATAAACTATCAACTTTTTTATTCGACTATGGTAGAATAGACATTTGTCTTTTTAATTTAATTTTTCAAAAGGTGAAAGAATAACATTGATCTCTCAAATTTAATAGTTGATTCTCTATGCAGCTTAAAATCATCGACCGATTCGCCACCGAGGACGACGATGACGGGAACCACCGGGGTGGTGGCACAAACGGCAACGCCACTACCGGAAAGTTCATGGCTAGTAGATATGGCCATTGGGGGCTCAACAAGAACTCACCAAGCTAATTTGTCTTTTCTTTTGTTTGTGTTAATATTTGGAAGCTCTTTGGTCTTCTTCTCATCTCTAAATTTGTTTTCATCTTAGCACTCAAATTCAAAGTCCCAAGAGAGGAAGATTTTGGAGAAACAAATGGATTCAAATTTCATTATCTCACCAAAAGAAAAAAAAACCCATAATTTGCTTTGTGTATGTATAAAAATATTCTAATCATTATTTAAAAAAAAAAAACCATTCGATTTTACGTCTAAAAAGAAATCATTTTAATCCTAATTCAGTAGTTACAACGATTGTTTTTCTTACAACATGTGAGACGAGGAATCTATATAAATATCATGTCAATGAAGTTAATTTGAGGCAAAAGTAAGAGAGCCTAAGTGTAACGAAGAAATGACGTAATGAAAACGTATCTTTATCATTATCATTAGATCACAATGTTTTATATCTCTTTAATTATAAATCACACACCCATAAAAAGCACTACTTCGAACATACACTATCGTAATAGATGATGGGATAAAATTTATTAAGATTAAAATTCTACCCCTATAGTTTCTTTGTTGGGGTACAATTTATATGAAGGTATAGTGTTTGAGTAGGGGCTTAATCATTTTACATAGAAAGGCCAAACATATAGCTTTCATGATGGATTCCAATTTAACAAAAAGCATAGTAGGGCCCTTATGGCAATTATGCCATTTGATGAAGACCATTTCGTAAATAAGATTTCATTTTTTCTTTCTCTTCTTTTAACCTGACATACAATAGTAAAATTTTATTTTAAAAAAAAGAAGATAAAGGTAAATTAGAAAAGACGTTTTATTCGACATTTTATACAATAATTATTAGAGTAATTAATACCAATCCAATAATTCAAAGGGTCATTGAATTAAGAAATGAAATCTTTTATTTTAATATAATTAAAGTACTATTGATTAATTTTATTTGGCAAGTTTGCAACCTCACAATTCATTTGAGAATGAAAGACCAACCATAATTTTTCAACCAACAAATTATGAACTAATCAACTCTAATTTCCAAAACCTCAATTATTTAAACCAACATTTTAAATAACAAAAATCGTGAATGTATTATATTATTAAAAAAATTGTCAAAAATAACAAAATTAACAAGATACTTGCAACATATAACAAAATTTCAGATTTTATCAATAATATACGTCAGTAGACACTAATATCCCTAATATCCCTTTATCAGTCTTTTATCAATTTCTATCATTGATAGAATTAAAAATTTTGCTCGAGTTTGTAAATATTTTTTTATATATATATTTTGTGGTTTTGATTTAAAGAAGAGTAGAGGGGCACTAGCTACCATCTTTGCTTTATTGATTGGGACAATATTAACACAATCCTTTTATTTTAAATCTCCTTTTTTCTTCTTAAAATTAAATAATTGACTTTGTAATTGAAAATTTTCTTTTGAGATAACATTCACTTTATAATTATTATTATACCAAAAAGAGCAACAACAATTTAAATTTAGTTTGTATTCTTAAAAGTTATTCTATTTTTGGGAAAAAAAAAGTTAGCTATATGACTTTTCTTTAAAATTAATATCATAGTCAAAAATACTCTAAAAAAGTTGCATCGAGTCCATATCAATTGTAACTATTCTACTAAGTCTTTTGCTATTTTAAAAAATGTTCGTAAAATAAATAAATATTTATGAATCTTAACAAATCAATGCTTTAGAAAAGTCAGAAAATCGTATCTAATGCAACTACGACGTTTTCCTTCCTTCAGCTGCTATGTTTAATCATCGTTCAACTGCTCTCTCCTCATTTTAATTTCTTTACCTTCCCTTGTCCTTAGCAATGACTGCATCCATCACCTAAAACACTTACAAATGGAGTTCAATACTTTTGTTCTTTTATCTTCTTTATGATTTATGCTATGACTTCTTTAACCTTTCTTCCATGCAGGATTGGAAAACGACGGATGCACCCACATTCTTAGTGTTAGAAAATTCAGAGCCACAGTTGATGAATCACCATACCAAGTGGAACCCCATTTGGGTTGTTAGCTATGAAACATCTAATAATGCTTGGTGGCTTCTTTAATTTCCTGACACCCCACTTCCTGATGGTCTCTGTTTTTGGTTAACATTATAGCCCACCATTTCGTTGCTGCAATTAATGCGATTGCTTCTGATGAATCCCATACTTGAGGAGACGGTTGAAATGGTTATTTGCAGATTATGGATTAATCGATCGGTCTAAGCTGCGGAAATGGAAGAAGAGGGACGATCCTTGGCCGTTACCCCCACTTGGGCTTTTGCCACAGTGGTCACTCTCATGGTTTCTCTTGGATTCTTCTTCCAAGGCACGTTGAAACGGACCAAAAAGGTGAAATCGATCCTGATTCTTTTTGGGTTTTTGATGGTATCTTGTTTTTTGAATCTTTTGATTGAGACCCTTTTGTTCTTTTTTGCTAGTGGTTGAATAGGACGAAGAGAAAATCGTTACTTGCGGCGTTGGAGAAGATTAAAGAAGGTGAGAAATCAGATATATGGGTGTTTGATTTTGTTTCCTTTTTTGGGTTGATTTGTTTTGATGGTTTCTTGATTGGGTTTACGTTTCTGGGTTTTGTTTTCTTGAGCAGAGCTGATGCTCTTTGGACTTCTTTCGTTGTTGATGGGTCACTGGATTGTTTTTGTTGCAAGAATTTGTGTCAAGTCATCTGTCTTGAGCAGCCGTTTCTATCCTTGTGCGTTGGAGACTGATCTGAAACGAGTTAGACATATTCTCATTGCAACTCAAAGCTTGAATAGTTCTGTTCCAAAGGAGCACAATAACGATGGGATACGAGAGTATTGTCCTGAGGTACTTCTGATAGCTTTCTTGATGAAGTTCATTTAACTTTAAGTTATTATTTTTTGTTTGATAACCATTCGGTTTCTTAATATTACGTTTATAAACACTGCTAGTCTACTTCTACTTAATAGTTTTTTTGGTCTGTTGTCTACTGTTTAGCGTTTTTAGAATCAAACCAAGTTCTGGGAACTTAAAAATAGTTTTTAAAATCTGTTTTTTCTTTCAATTTGGCTAAGAATTTAAATCTTTACCGCCCTTAGTAATTAGCTGCAATAGTTAAATTCATGTTAGAATAACTATTTGGACTTCTTGTTAGGTGAGCTAATGGTGATTTTAACATGATGCTTGATCATAAGGTTCGAGTCAAGAATGAATTGAAAATTTTGTCTGTTATTCAATATGTTGTTACTTTGCTTTCCAGGGTCGTGAATCGTTTGCTTCATATGAAAGTTTAGAGCAGCTTCATCGACTAATATTCGTTCTCGGTGTCACCCATGTTTCGTATAGCTTCATTGCCATTGCCCTGGCTATGATTAAGGTTGGTGTATCTCATAATCAGTCTGCCTTCCAATTCTTCTGTCTTGATCTCCATGACATCTTGGAGCTTGCTTTTTTTTTTTTTTCCTTTTTGTGTGTTTGTGTGTGCGTGTGTTCAGATATATGGCTGGAGAGCGTGGGAAAATGAGGCTAAGGCTTTGGCCATTCAAAACGCTCAAGGTAAATGAAATTGCACCAAACCACTTTTCTAGTTTCTAAGCTTTGGAACTTGTTTTAGTCATTACAAATGCATTGAAGAATTTGTATTGAATGTAATTTTGACCCACAATTTTCATAATTTCAACTCAGAAGAATCTGCACAAGGACCATCAACTGGACCAAACATAAGGCGACTATCAACTTTTATCTTTCACCATACTTCTCATCCATGGAGTCAGCATAGAGTCCTTGTTTGGCTGGTATTTCTTTGTTTTCCTTTGAGCTCTTGATGGAGAAAAACCAATTTCCATAAAAGGAAAATTTTAGAAGTACTTGTTTTCAAACCTAAAAGAAAGTTTGAACTTCGTTTATTCAGTCTTAATGTTCAGTCTTGAGTATTACTATTGCACTACTTCTCAAACTCTCTCTTGCACTTGCTATTATCGAACTGATTATTCTTAAAAGGCTTACAAAGCTTCACAATCAAGTCAACCACTATCACTTTATTATGTTATCGAGACTCAAATCTCGGTGGTTTCTATCTTAATGATTCTAAAGCTAGTTATACCAACTTGCAGCTCTGTTTCAGCCGCCAGTTTTGGAGTTCTATTAATCGAGCTGATTACATGGCTTTGCGGTTGGGATTTATCAGTGTAATTTTATTTTTTGATACTAAGTAGTTTCGGTGTTTCTACGTTTTCATTCCAAAATAACTACAATAATAATTAAGTTGATGACTAGAAAGCATAAGATAAATCCCGTTAGGGCTAAAATATATGGTACTTTTTGCCATTCTGGTTTCTACTTTAAAGTGAGGAATCGGTGTTGGCGTTTACAAGGAAGATTGAATAATCAGAGGGCAAAAAAAGCACATATTTGCCTGCTGAGTGTAAGGATGATAGGAAATAACAATAGGGAAAAGTCTATATTTGTTAGATCAACATGCCTTTACCAATTTTCTAACTTCACTTTTTCTTTCTTTCTTTTTAATATTATTATTGTCATTACTTTTTTTGTTTGTTGTATTTTGGAATGTAGACTCATGAACTTCCTATATCGTATGACTTCCACAATTATATGCTTCGAAGCATGGATGATGAATTTCGTGATATGGTTGGTATAAGGTTGTATACCGTAACTCTATGCTATACTTCATTATGTGATTGCTCAATATGATAAGATTTACATGATATTGAAAGACTTGGAAAGTGCTTTATATGGTAGAAAACAAAGCAAAAGCTGTTAATAAACTGCCTTACTTTTTGAAAAGCGTAAAACCAAAAGTAAATAATATTACGTTTCAAGTTTAGAGTTCTTTAGGGTTAGTTTTTCTCCTGGTTTACCACGAGCTTCCCTGTTTCTGATGAACTAACCGGTATCACTGCTTCATCTGGGTGCAGTGTACCACTCTGGATATATGCCATTGCTTGCATCTTCCTCAACTTCCATGGTAATGTTTGATCTCCCTAAACTTTAACTGAAAAGCTCTTAAAGGTTTCAATCTGTTCAATAAAGCAACTTTCTTTTGCATCAATCTTACTGGGTCATCCAAACATGGAAATTTATATTTCCATTTTGGTCTTACTTGTTAATGCTGAAATATGATTTCTGACTGAACCATTCTTATTCAGGAAGCAACATTTACATTTGGCTTTCCTTTGTCCCTGCAATTGTAAGTTCTTTCTATTAATCTTTGTTTGGTTTCCATGTTCTGGTCCTCTCAGTGGTTCACTCTGACAATAATATACCATCTCTATTTTTATTTTGCCTTTGTTAACCAAAACTAATAGTTGATTCTGCTAATCGGGACGAAACTGCACCGGGTAGTGGTAAAGCTAGCTGTAGAAGTTGTGGATTCATCCCCAAGGGGATATTATTGTTTTAACTTGAGAGATGAACTGTTTTGGTTTGGGAAGCCTAAGCTTCTTTTATGGTTGATACAATTTATATCCTTCCAGGTTAGTAAAAAAATTTAACCCACTCTCTTTCAAAGCAGTACTTCATCTTGTAGTATATTTGTATTTCTTAGTAGCATTTTCTTTTGCAGAATGCTTTTGAGATGGCTACATTTATTTGGTCCCTGGTAAGTATTCAATGAAAGTGTGTTGTTTCTCTCAAACTTTACCCCCAAATACACTATAATTAGAAACTATAGCTCGTTCTATTTCCCTTCTTCACCAACTTTGATTTGATATTGTATTTTTTCCCTCTTACTGACTGAAATCTTAGCTTTCAGTGGGAAATTAAGGAGCCTTCTTGTTTCATGGATAACGAAACCTATGTTGGTATCCGCTTGGCGTTTGGGTATGTGACGTCTTCCTCCCGAATGAAACATATGTTGTAACTGGCGTGAATTCTTTAGAGATCAGCACAACTTGATTGTTGTTCATTGCAGGGTCATCACTCAATTTTGGTGTAGCTTCATTACATTCCCACTCTATGTCATAGTAACTCAGGTACCATTTGTTTATCTTTCAACTCTCTCTAGTTTCAACTAACTCCCTCTCGATCTAAAGTAGTGTAAATCTGCTCGTCGTAGATGGGGTCAAAAGTCAAGAAATCACTTGTGTCGGAGAATGTCCGAAACTCACTTCATCAATGGAAAAGAAGAGTGAAGGCAAGGCCAGGTGCTTCTTCAACGGTTACACTTGCGGGTGCAACATCACTTTCATCCTCTGTTTGTACAATGGATGATGACGGTGAAGTGAACGACGACTTTACCACGAACTGCTCAGAAGGAAGCACATCAAATGCTGCTCAATGCACACATTTCTCCCAGTTAATGCAGCCAGTTTTGTCAGATGACACGGAAGTAGAAATATCTGTTAGTTCTAATTCTCCACACATTAGTTCCAACAACAGAGGTGAAGGCAATGGGGATCGTTGAGGGCAGTGATCTAAAACAAAAGTTGTTGAATCTCTTTCCACTGCAGTTAAGCCTACTTTTGAGCTTATGTTATGATTGAAACTCAAAATGAGATTTCATTCTTTTGTTCAATATCAATTGACTATTTATGCATCATTTGTTCTACACTTCTACTTCCCTCCACAAATAATGTACCAATTAAATTGGTCACCAAAAACACCTATTTTAAAAAATTAATTTAAAAAAAGAAGAAGAAAACAAATGGATTGTCTAAAACTTTGACTATAGGTTTTTTTTTCTCAACAAAATTATGTTCTCACAAAGAATTCTTTTAGTAGTATTCATATAAAATTTAATTCGAATTAGATTAATGATGTTTAAAATAGAGACATTTTTAAAAGTAACAAAATAAATTAAAATATTTATAAACTACTTTATCATTGTCTATCAATAAGTATAGTATATGAGTGTCTATCAAATTTGCTATTTTGACAATTTCTGAAATATTAACTATTTCAATTTTAGTTAAATTATAAATTTGGGTACATTTGGTTCAATTTAATCCCTATAATTCAACGGAAACATTTCCAACTACATTGTTTTGGTATGGATCTTTTTCATAAAATATAACAAAATTAATCAAAATATTTACCAATATAACAAAATGATATATTTATAGATTACTATATGTATCTATCATATATCTATCATGGGTAAATATTCTCGATAATTTTATTATTTAAAATAATTTTATAAAATTTTAATTAATAATTATATTAAAAAAATACCATCCAATTTATTATTAGGAATTAAAGGAAGGAAAAAAAAAGGGATTAAAGGCCCTTAATTATTATTATTATTATTGTAATTTAAAAGGCATATCTTTAAATTGAGTTCCGGTTAAGCGCTTCTCCTTCAGTTCATCACCTTCCGGCTTCTGCTGCAAGAAACCTCTTCTCTTCTCTCCGATTCTCTCTTTCTCCTTCCATTTCTTCCCTCTTTTCACTCTCTCAACAATGGTGCTCGAGGTACTTACTCATCTCTTTTCTCATTTTTCCTTTCTCGGTTTTTCTCTACTCAGTTTAACCACTTAGGGTTCTATCTATATCTATCTACTTTTCCTTTCTTTTGGGTAGGCGACAATGATCTGTATCGATAATTCCGAGTGGATGAGGAACGGCGATTATGCTCCTTCCAGATTCCAAGCTCAAGCTGATGCTGTCAATCTCATTTGCGGAGCTAAAACCCAGGTACTTCATTGATTTCTCTTCTTTTGGGGTTTTCATCAGGTAGCTGGGAATTGAGTTGCAGTTAGGGTTATTTGGGTGGGGATGCTATTTTTTTGCTTCTTTTTATTATGAAAAAAAAACCCATATTGCATTCTTTATCAAAAGGAAATTAGTGAATTAGTTTCATGGGACTATCCGGTGTGGTACTTTCATATTTTTATTTATTAATTTATGATTCTGATGTTTTGAGGAATGTATGTTCATGATCGTTTGCTGTTTCGTTAAAACAGTCTAACCCGGAGAATACAGTAGGAGTTCTTACAATGGCTGGAAAGGGAGTTCGGGTTTTGGTAACTCCTACAAGTGATCTTGGCAAGATTCTAGCGTGCATGCACGGTTAGTTCATCTACTTGCCTTTTTAATGAAGTTTGCCTCCGTTCTTACTATGCAAGTTTGAGGCTTCTTAAAATGTTAAATTAGAGTGCATTTTATTAGCCATCTATCTGCAACAGATTATTTCTCATCAGAAACACCGTTTAATATAGTGTATATGTATAAAAGAGACTGCTGATGTAAATTACGTATATTTTCTGAAGAAAAATAATAATAAATTTGATAGAGATATAGAGTTCTTGTTACAGTTGTTCAAGTAGGTGCCATTAGTTTGAACATTGGGAATAATTCTTGTGGTAATCATAACTGCTTAATGGTCTACTTTCACTCGTTAGTTGGATTAGATGTAATGCTTCATAACTTTTACTTTGATCCCTATTGAAGTCGATGAGTTTATTTTTGTTTGTGCAGTTCGTTCATTCCTCCTTGTATCTCTGTCACACACATACACACATATAGATATATACATACATACATATATGATTTCCTCTTTAAATATTTTTCCCAAAGAAAAACATCTATCCCCAAAACTTCTTAGAATTGAGTACTGTCCAATTTCAAGGTGGTATTGTACAGCATTTTGGTTATTTCTGGGTCTTCACTCTTTTGATGCATCAGATTTGTGCGTATTGTGGGTTGTAAAATAATCTCCACTCCCCAGTGAAGTGTTGATCTTTTCTCCAGCTTCTGTATAAAACGTAACGTCCTTCTTTTTTGCACAATAGGTTTAGAGATAGGTGGAGAGACGAACTTGGCTGCTGGGATTCAGGTGGCTCAGTTGGCTCTGAAGCATCGTCAAAATAAGAAGCAGCAACAAAGAATTATTGTTTTTGCAGGAAGGTAGGCACTTCTTGTCAATCCCTTTTTCTGTATTTTCTTTTATTGTGCCAATCCAGTTATTGATTGTTCTCACATCATCTACCTTATGTCTTCTTAGTCCTGCCAATCATGAAAAGAAGTTGTTGGAGATGATTGGAAAGAAATTAAAAAAGAACAATGTTGCACTAGATATTATTGACTTCGGTGAAGAAGATGATGCTAAGCCAGAGAAGCTGGAAGCCCTTCTTTCGGCTGTAAATAGCAATGACTCCAGTCACATTGTTCACGTTCCATCAGGTCCAAATGCTCTTTCCGATGTACTTATTAGGTCAGTTGCTGTCTCTCTCTCTCTGTTACTGGAGGAAACCGATTATTACTGCTTTCGTTTGTTCCATATTGTTTGAAATAGTAATTTGTTGTCTTCATGATTGTTCACAATTTCTCCTTCTATGTCAGTACTCCAATCTTCACCGGTGATGGGGAGGGAGGAAGTGGATTTGCCGCAGCTGCTGCTGCAGCTTCAGCTGGTGGGGGCGGTTTTGATTTTGATGTGGATCCCAACCTAGACCCTGAACTAGCACTTGCACTTCGAGTGTCAATGGAAGAGGAAAGGGCCAGACAGGAGGCAGCTGCTAAGAGGGCTGCTGACGAGACTTCAAAGCAGGAAAAAGGAGGGGAACAGCCATCTGGCTCACAGGATACAACTATGAATGAGCGTGCTAGTGCTGAATCTTCTGATGCTCAGAAGACAAGTGATCCAATGGTTAGTTTCTCTTAAATTAAAAATTATCTAATGCTGCAATAGACAAATAGATTGTCCATTGTTTCAAACGTTTCCTTCGACCCTCACTTCATTGCTTGTCTTGCTTTCTCCCCCACGTTTTCGGAGGCAAGGAAATGTTAACTACGCATTTTTTTTCATTGCCTTGACAACTTAAATGAAAGTAAAAGTATATGCGGTGTTTTGATATTCATTATGGCTTTGGTTACAGGAGGATGAAAATGCCCTGTTACAACAAGCCCTTGCAATGTCGATGGAAGATCCTGCCTCAAGTGACATTCGGGATACAGAAATGTCAGATGCCGCAATGGATCCAGAGTTAGCTCTTGGTAAGGTTATTTAACCATTCTTAGCGAGTGATGTATATTTTCTTCCTTTGTCTCATGGTTCTCCTTTGCATTCAAGAAACTTGTTGAGGGAACTGGTTGGCTGTTTGCGCTTGAGTAATTCAAAATTTTAACTTTAAGGGCCTCGGCCTTTCAAAGGCATAAATTTAGTGTAGTAGAATATAGTTCTATGAAAACTTCTATCACAGGTTAGACTCACATTGTGAGTTGCATTCACCTTACCTAAATCATTTGCAAGCAGTGTGCAGAGGAACAGAACTACTCTCTCCATCGAAATTTGAGTTCCATTAATTCGTAGGCCACTTGGAACTAAACTTACTGCAATTGAATTGAATTTGCATTCTAACTATCTTTTCCATCTTTGTTTGTTGCTGGTTGGTTGCAGCTCTTCAGTTGTCAGTGCAGGAGGAATCTAAAGACTCAACAAGCCAACCTGATATGAGTAAATTACTGGCAGACCAGTCGTTCGTATCGTCCATTCTTGCATCGGTATGAATTCAACAACCTGTAAATACTCTCAATGATATAGAAAACAATGCCTCCAAATATCAGGTTTACGTTTAATGAACTCAAATGGAAATGTTCTACAGCTGCCAGGGGTTGATCCAAATGATCCATCAGTTAAAGATTTACTAGCTTCCATGCAAAGTCAATCAAAGGCAGAGGTTAGTTGCTTCCATGCCGTGAAACACAAATAACCTTAAGGTTAAATGTGTAAAATTAACTTTCTTCTTGTTTCAGGACAAGAAGAACGAAGAAAACCCACCGAAGGAAGACGACGACAAGTAATCAAATCCATCTTCCAAAGTTGAATAATTCTGCTAGGCATTCGTATTTCTCCCCGTAATAGTGTTGCATAGTGTGTTTTGATCATCTGCAAACAAGAGAATATGCATCACTTTGATATTTTAATTTGTACTATGATATTATACTCTTCAGTCTTGATTCAACTCTTGTTTCCTTTTCTAATTTCTCTTATGATTTTTCTTTTTATGTTCATTTCCTTCTAAAGTAACTGAAGAACATTGCAGCACAACCCCAATATAAGCCTAAAATTTTAATGCATAAATATGAGAAATTTTAAAATGAGAGAGAGATTGTCTCAGTGAGATCCTACGTAAATCTCTATACCTTTACATACAATATAGTATGATATAAGCAACTAGTTTAACACTAAGGGGGAAAAATTTTAACTTAACATATCAATCTGGATTTACTATGTTAATTTTTGAAATTTTATAAACTAATACACATATATGCTTAAAAACCAACCAATGATATCTTTATTTTATTTTTTGTTATTTAAAAGTTGGTATTTTTTAATCTAATAATAATAATAGTAATAGTAATAGTAATAAAAAGGAATAAATAAGGGGAAGGAAGATTGAGAAGAAAGGGGGTGGCGGGTAAAGCTGTTAGTTTCTCAACAATGGCGACGGAGCTTTGAGAGCTAAAAAATTAGATTCGACATTGTCCTTTCCTATCATAATTAGTCAACAAAAATTGGTCTTTCCTTCTAACGATCGAGACGCGGGAAAAAGGAAAAGCTATCTTGATTACAGTTGAAATGGAGCCCTCAATTTCATAAATGTGATCGCATTGGAATTCGTTTTGACCCCTTTTTCTTGTTCTTCCGAATTTCCCCCATTTTCCTCTCCCCATCCTCCCAAATTCCTGTTTTTCCCCTTGAGATCAATGGATTCACAAAACCCATATCGCAATTCCCTTTACCCTCAAGTCATTCATTCAAATCCCGATGCCCCTTCATCTTCCTTTGCCAATCCGAACCCATCTTCGACTTCCAATCTTTACCCCACTCTTGATATGAAGGATATGGTGGAGAATCTGTTTCCTGACGATGTGGGTTTTCTTCATCCTCCTTCCGCTTCGGCTCCTCCTCTCGCGGCGGAAGAGGTTCTTATTAGAATCCCAGGCGCCATTCTTAACCTAATTGATAAAGAGTATAGTGTTGAGCTTGCTTGTGGAGATTTGACCATTGTCCACATTCGCCAAGGAGAGAGCGTTGTTGCGGTGTTTGCGCGTGTTGCTGATGATATTCAATGGCCATTAGCGAAGGATTTAGCGGCTGTGAAACTTGATGGTTCGCATTACTTCTTCTCTTTTCAAGCTCCTAAGGAACGTGATTCGGATTCTGATTCGAGTGATGACGAAGATAAGAAGAAGAAGAAGAAGAATGGGTCGGATGATTATTTGAGCTATGGGTTAACGATTGTTTCCAAAGGTCAAGAGGGATTGTTGAAGGAACTGGATGGGATTTTACAGAATTATAGTAGTTTTACATTGCAGAAGGTATCGGAGAGTGCCAAGAAAGTGGAGGTTCTGGATGAGTCTTTGGCGAAAGAGATGTCGCCGGCGGATTTGAAGACAGAGAAGAAGAAAGAAGAGATGGAAGGAAAATGTGCAGCGTATTGGACTACATTGGCTCCTAATGTGGAAGATTACAATGGACTGGCTGCTAAGTTGATTGCAGCGGGATCGGGGCAATTGGTTAAAGGAGTTTTGTGGTGTGGTGATGTGACTGTAGAAAGGTTGAAACAGGGGAATGAGGCTATGCAGAAGAGGCTGGACCCCTGTTCTAACACTGAGATCAGCCCTGAAACCCTCAAGAGGATTAGAAGGTTTTTTCTTCCAACTCTTTGTTAAATATGTTTTTCACTCTCATTTCTGTGTGGATACTTGATAGCATTTGTTTTGAGTGCACTGGTATCATATTATTGTTGATCTTTTCAAGGTCGGTAGATAATGCTAGTTGGCAATTGTATTGCTCTAAGAAGCAAAACACTTTAGTTTGGCTAGTGTTTGGACACGTGTTGGATACCTGGATCCTCCGATACTTGCTAATGCAATAGATTTGTTATTCATGTATAGAACACTTGTTAGGGAAACTAAAAAGACACATATACGACGCTAATAGGGAAACTAAAAAGACACATATACGACGCTAATAATAACTTTTGAGCATAAAATACACCAAGCTAAGTTTTGTAAGCATATCATACTTTAGATTTTCATTTGGTATAAAAATGATATATTACTTTTAAAATGTATACTTTATTAAATGTGTCCTTGCCATGATGTGTCCTAAAATTTTTAAATATGGTATGCTGCCGTGTCGTGTCATGTTTGTGTCTCGTATCCATATTTATGCTTCTTACTATCGCTCTATCTGCATCTTGGAGGTAATGGCTTCAAGCCATAGTAAACCACTTAAGATTTAATATCCTGACATATGAATATACATTATCGAGTTATAAGAGAGTAGTTGATGTACTTTCAGACGAGCCTAAATCCTCACGGTTACTAAAACAAGGTTTGCATCTTTCTGCAGTAACTTCTAGTTTTTGTTGTTTTATGCAGCTCTAAAGCTTAAACGCCAAGGAATTAATGTGCTTAAGCCTAAAACTTCTTCTTTTAAAAAATTAAGAACTATCCTCCAAACCCCCTTATTTCTTTGAATAATCTCTTACAAGGCTTTAATTTTAAAATATTAATGATCACTACAGTTCATTGTACCCCATCCTTTAAGAAAAGCTGTAGGTTCATTACTTTTGTTCTGGCAATCACCTCCAGATTTAAAAGCTTCATATAAAATTGTGTGGATGTTGAAATGGATTTCATATTGGTTTTTCTTTGAGCTGTAAGACTCTTCACCAAACTGCACGGAAACACTTGTCAAATACTTTTTTGGTCTGATTTTTTATTTAGGGTTAAGAGGGTTACAAAGATGTCAGAGAAAGTAGCCAATGGAGTGCTTTCTGGAGTGATTAAAGTTTCTGGATACTTTACAAGTTCAGTGGCTAATTCAAAAGTTGGGAAGAAATTTTTTGGAATGCTTCCCGGGGAAATTGTACTAGCTTCTCTTGATGGATTTGGTATGTCACCAACTCTATTTTATGTTTTTTCCTCTGTGCTAGTTGTAGAATATAATCTATCTTCTTTCTGTTTCTCTATATCTATCTATCGACTAGTTTTTTCTTATATACACACTGAACTATTTAAAAATAAATTTCTCACAATTGAGTTACTATTGGTATACTATTAAAATTTAAAAGGGAAAATAAAGGTTTCTTCTTTATAATTCTAATATGAAAAAAAGTATGCAGTAAAAATATTCATAACACTTCATTTATTCGATTTTTCATTTTGTATCTTCTAAGAAATGGTTGATTAAAACATTGTAAAATGCACCATTTAAGTTCGAATTATTTATAAAATAGAGGGCATAAATCAAATGCAGTGCTTGGAAGAGTTTACAGGGAAATTAAAAAAAAAAAGGAAGTGAAGAGGAGCTGATAATTCTTTAAGGGAAAAACTACCTTTTCACGTTCCGAGTTTCGAAGAATAGGGACATTTGTGAAAAGGTCCATTTTAAAAACTTTAGGACCCAACATACCTATTCTTCAAAATTCAGGGACTAAAACCGACCCTACTTGAAGAGAATCTATTCTCTAGGTTGTAAAACTGTGCTCTTGACTCTTGAGTTCTAAAAAAACTTGGAGACTAAAGAAATGGTACTTTTCCCATTGTTAATAAATCCTGAAAATATCTATATGAAAAAGTAACAAAATGTTTATTTCTTGTTGACTTCTCATAATATAATATTTGAAATAGAGATTTTGTGTTCGTGAGACTTGTTTAATTCTGTTTGTTGGACAAATGAAAATTTGAACTTGTGTTGTTATTTTAGAATATGGCATCGGCAATTAGACTTCATGGTGTTGACGGAAAACTTTCTTATACTTGAAACTTGCAGTGAGACTTATGTTCGACTTCTACATTAATAGATTTATTTATATGTATTTATATGTGAAAGCATCAACATCATAGCTCATAAAATTCTTGGTTTATATCCAACGTATTGTTTTGTATGGTTCCTAAATTTTTTTGGTTAAATCATTCCTCACAAGAATGCATTCCCTTTTGTAGCTTAATTGATTACTGTTTACATCTTAATCAGGCAAAGTTTTTGATGCTGTTGAAGTTGCTGGAAAAAATGTCATGGCTACATCTTCCACTGTGACAACTGAACTTGTGACCAAAAGGTAAACTCTCACCAACTGCAAATGGTTTTATAATCTTCCTACTGCTCTACCAAATGCTGAAAGAACTTCAATTTTCATGTCAGACGATTTAATTCAAAAGCCATCTCACATACTTATGATGCTCACAAACTTTTCCTTTTTCTGTTGTTGTAGGTATGGGGAGCAAGCTGCAAATGCAACCAATGAAGGCCTTGATGCTGCTGGACACGCTGTTGGGACAGCATGGGCTGCTTTGAAGATTCGGAAAGCTCTGAATCCGAAAAGTGCTCTCTCACCAAAAGCTTTAGCTAAATCTGCTGTTAAAGCCGCAGCTGCAGATGCAAAGGCTAAGAACTCTAAGTAAATTGTTGGAATTATTTGTTATTAACTAATATTAGGTATGAGCTGCTGTAACAAATTAAGTTGAGCTTATTGAAAATTCGAGCCACTCCATCTTCATGCCCACTTTTGCGTTCTTTATTGAAATCATTGTTGGTGTAGAGTTCTTGTATACAAGTTACATGGATCCTGAAAAGAATGAAAAATTTGTTTCTATTTTCTTTCTACAATTATTCTCTTCCCCTCATCAAGAGCCTAAAAACTGCAGAAACTTAGTCCCTCCCCTGATATAAGGCTGTAACCAAGTGTCTTCAGGATATTCAATCCCCGTGTTTTTCTTATCATTACAAATGTTTGAGACATCTTTTACACCTCGTGGAATCAAAGTTTGAGATTGGTGGCTATCATGATGGAATCAATGGTTGACTGATATCTATTAGATCGAATCAGTGTTCGAGATCAGATGCTATCACGATTAAATGGATGCTTGAGATTGGTAGCTATCATGATCGAATCAATGTTTGAGATTAGTAGGTAGCATGATTTAAACTCATTAACTTTTAGTAAAGATATTTGATTTCACTTACTGTTCTTGATTATTAGGCCAACTTTATGATGGGCAGCACACTGTGTAGGTAGGACAAAAGCTTTCCAAATCATTTTCTTGAAGATAAACATCCCTCCGGATCTTCTTCCATCAGCAGGTAGGATTTCTGGCTTTAATATCTTTATGATTGTTTAATAAACATAAACAATTGACTTTAATGTCTTCTTGTCCCCACAACTTGATTTGGGGTTGCTGAATGCTTGGTAATATAGAATATTTCTGTAGATGATTATGGTATAATATTGTTAGATAGTGGGTTTTGGACATCTAGCCAAAGGTTAACACAGCTAATAAAAATAGTATAAAAAGTTGGTAATGCAGCAAAACCAGCCAATTACTAAGCCAAATGCTATTGAAAATTAGAATGCTCCCTCCATTTGCTTTTTTTTTATTTCTTTGTTTTTGGTAAAGGACTGTACTCAAAATCTTTTTGTTTCTGAAAACGATTACACCTAAACTCTCTTGGTTAATTGGACCACTATGTTCTCTTAATTGTGCACCACAAAATTTTCTTTGTCCTTTTCTCCTTTTTCCCCCTCTTAGAAGTCCAAATTAGCTTAGGTAGATTTCAATTAACCTTACCAAACAATTGTTTTGTAGATATTTAATATCTTAGGTTGGTGGGTCTTAATGACCTAATTAATATTTGTAAAATTTGTTTATTGAACTTTTTAAGGTTGTATTTTTTTAGTTCATGTCTTTTGAAAAAAAATTTAATAGATTTTTTAACTTTTCTATCTAGTTTTTATAGTTTTAAAAGAGTAACCGCATTGTGTAGCACTTTTAGAGATAATAATTAAGTGTATATCTACCAACATTTTTTAAAATCTATTCATGAAAACACTTCTAAAGAATTAGATTTTGAAAACACTTTTAAGAGGAAGATAACAAAATAAAGAAAACAGTTAGTGGAAGTTATGTTTATAAGTTTGATTTTTAAATATAAAAAATAAAGAACTAGATTAACCAAAGTGTCTAACCTCGAAGACTAATTAGATATTAGAATGAAAGTTTTTCTTGGTCTTTTGGCTAAGATCAAGTGTTAGAATGAGTTTGTTAAAAACCTAAAGTAGGATTCAAAAGTTAAAGTTCAAAGACCTCTTAAAAGTTATCAATAAAAGTTAAAGTTCAAAGACCTGTTGAAAACTACAGTAGGATCAAACAAACACTACCTTAAAAAGTCAAAATTATAAGTTTAAAGGACGAAATTTGTAATTTGAGAATGAATTTGCTACTGGTGACTATTTGGTAGGTAGATCAAAGTATGATAGGTTAATTTTGTTGAATGTTATATAAGCCTTTGCTGTATACAATAAATTATAGGCATCGAATCAAATGGGCCAATCCATAAGAGGGAAACAACCAATGCGTAGACTATTCTTAAACCACTAAAGAGCTAAGATTCTCTCTATATCTTTATGTCATATTTGATTAGTAATTTTTTTTTAAATGTGAAGAAGAATATGGGTAAGAAATGAAGTTATGTCTCTTTAGGATTTGTGTAATCTCTTCCAAATCAAATCCACTAAATGGGTATTCGGAATCATATCTCTTCATTTCACTGTCATACATTTGGTGAAATGAACCTTAGATTGTCTCTTTTTCTCATTCTCATATTGTCTTTGTTTAGCAAATTGTCAATTGAAATTTATTCTTTTAAAAGCATGATTGTTTTTTTCTTTTACAAATATCTACACACACACACAACAGGACATCCAGGGCTTACTATTTGAAGGTCTACCCAATATGATAAAACATTTGTTGGTAATAGTCTTGTCGTTCATCATGGTTGTTCATAATTGATTGATAATTGAACCAATCATACCAATTCATTTGGCACAATCTAGCTCTTCTATCCCAATTTTGTTACCTAACTCAATCATGGGAGCCACTTTGATGATAACTACTCTAATCATCTTGATTCAAATGATCTCTCTTTATTGAGGTTATACTAAATTTTGTTACGGGATGAATTCTAGATATTATGAAATAAACTGTGTACTTGTGGTTAGAATGTGCATAGTTCAACGATAAATGACATGTGATTCTTCTTTTGAGGTTGAAAGTTCTGTTGCACTCTTGTGATACTTGCTTGGAACATAATATGTTTCGTGTTTGAATTCCATTAATTGAGTTGCTTTTGATCATGTTTACTCAAGCCTGCTGCAAACGTAATTTGATTATGATGGAAGTTGTTTACTTTGCATGGTTTGGTATCATTGGCTTCCATTACTTTTTATGGTCAATCAATATCTATAAAAGGTAAAAGCATCTTCTAATGAGTCCTAGGTAACTGTCAAATGCAATTTGATTGATCATATCCTCAACTTTACAATCGAATTAGATTTTTTTAATTATTATGAATTTGATTGTGAACTCCATATTTAATTACCACTTAATCAAAAGGATTATTATAGGTTATTGGAAAAAGAATAGCAAAAGGGAAAAAAGAGGAATGGATGCCAAAAAGAAGAGCAAGAAAATAGGAAAGGAATGGTACTAAACATGAACCCATAGTCCTTTCATTATCAAACATTGATCATTTCCCTTTTCTTAAAGATCAATATCAAATATGTTAATCTAAGCCTCAAGACACTTGTGCCACTATCTCCTTAATTAAGATCTCTAATCTTGTATGAAACCAAAGGAAATGTTTAACCTATGATTATTTCTCATATATTATAATAATAATTCCTTTATAGTAAGCACACATAAGAGGCAAAAAGTAAGGTTTTCAAATATTTTATTAGCAAACTAAGTACCTTTGTGCTATTTAGAGATAAGAGATGCCACGTCTTTCCATAATAATTGTAGTAAACAAATACTCATGGCCAAAAAGTATCTCTCTACTTTTTATTTTTCTTTTTTTCTTAACCGACATAGACATATGTAGACTGTCCTAAAGTTTATATTATCAATTTTGAAACTAGAGGTTTGGTTATTTTATAAATAAAAATAACATGAAACTATTTCCAAAATATATGGTTACTAGCTTGTGTACTAAAAGTCCAAATCCACGAGTACGTTAATGAAATATGAACATGATATACGATTTAGAAGCAAATTGTGTATGATCGACGCTACAAAAGTCGAATATCGTTCACAAGTTCCACAAAAGTTGTTCGAGAAAGAGTAGATGTCATACATCAGTTTTGCAAACAATTTGCAATTTTACTTTTATAAATGGAATTTGAGTCCTAAATGGAATCTTAAACCAACTAGATTTTTTCAAGTCATGCATGATATTAGAGGAAGGAAGCAAGGATAAAATGAAGAAAAGAAATGAATGAATGATGAGCAACAAAAATGGAAGCATTAGTAGAGGGTTAAGCAATAGATGAACATAAGTGGAGCACAAAAATGGAGTTCTAGAGGCTCAACTTTGCCAAGTCAAGCCACCTAAATAATGCATTCCCACGTACCAAAATATTTCTTTAATATATATAGTTTTTAAACATATTAGTCTTTGTCAATACTAAGAATGCATTACTTCAAAAAGTTATGATTAGGCACATTAATTACTTACAAGTGTATCATTCTTTTTCACTAAAGAAATATATGAGCATAGAAACTTAATATTATCATTTTGTGATGAGGTTTTGTCGGTTTTCAACGTGTACAAATTTAAATGTTTTGATTTAAAGGAAAAAAAAGTAACAGAAAGATGATATGATAGTATATAACACTAGCAATCATAAATTAACAAAATGATTAAACGAGTGATATTAATAATCGTTGGATGCAGATTCAAAATTAATATATATGTCGTTCGCGTGGATGTGGAAGACATTAGTCTTTAATATAGGAAAGATGACCAAATAGAAAAGACGTTAGTCCTAATACCAAAGGCATAAAGATTGGTATTTACCCTAATTTTTTTACTTATGTGCAAGAACACATATTCCACTACAAATAACATATATAAAAGAATTAGGTCACACACGACCATAGTCATTCTCAATCTACAAAAAAGTTGGCTTTTCAACACCGTTTTTTTTATGGTTTTATTTTTAAATCATAGACCTTATATAAATATCTAACTCGAATCAATTTAGACTCATATTAATAGTTCATTCGATGATACTTTTGAGTGAATATTTGATTGTCGTAATCAATGCAACTTAATCATTAACGGTTAAAACTTGATAACAACCAACATGTTTAAAAAATCTTTAGAACATTACATGTGCAACTAGAAGGAAAGAATTTACTACCTTCAACTTTACACACTCCTTCCCTTCACATTTAAACATATAATCCATTGATGTATTGCTTCATTTGAAATCATTTCACCACATTATTCATAAATTTCAATGGACAATGAATGAAAAGAAATGAAGAAGATTTTTCACACTACAATACGGTTGAAAATTGTTGGTTATTGTAGTGAAGTTGGTAGTTTGCAAGATAGGTCCCTCATGCATGTGGAGAATTTCATGCAAAATTGACAAAAGAGGAAACAAAACAAACCATGTTCATCAAATCTTCCAACTTTTCAAATGGGAAACAGAACAAACAATAAAAGATTTGCTTATTCCTTCTACTAATTCTTACTTCTTGTTCTTCCTCAAAGCTTTAAAGATTTTTCTTCTTCTTCTTGCTCTGTGTCTTTAGTTTAGTTGAGAAATTTTCATATTCAATCTTCACAAACGAATCGCCGCAGACAAAAATCTGCAACCTTGCCTACAGAATCGAAATCATTAGAGCGCATTGCAAAAAGGGTAGGAAAATGTGAAGAAATCTCGATCATCAATTAGGTAAAAAGTTATTAGTTTTTCTTTACTTCATAACGATTCAATGGCGATTCTTATCTTTATTTGCCTTTAAAGTCAAAAGTTGTATGGCTAAATCAAGCAAATTTGAACCCTTCTTTTATGGTTATTTATTTATTTATTTTTGTGGGTTTAAAGAGTAGATTGATAATCAGACACGTATTTTGTTTGATATTCCAGAATCTTAGAAATCCCAATAGTTTTTTAGGGTTTGAAAGAGAGAATGTCCTTTTTGGGTTGTAGAGAATCATTTCTAATCTATACTTTACTATTCCTTTTTTCTTCAATTGTTTATTTGAAATGGAATTTTCTGCACTATCTTCTTCATTTTGAGGCCATTAATTGCAATTTTGCTAAGGCTTTTGGGATCTAGAAGTTAATGGGTTTGTGTGATTTTGAAATATAGTAATTGGATAGAGAAGAGGTAAGTGGCAGTGGAAACTGTGGGATGAGGAATAAAACCCACCACCTCCTTTGCCACTTTGAAAAAAAAAAGGGAAAAGAGTTTTCTAGCAGATATGCCTCTTGCCTTGAAAAAGTGGGAAGTGACAAAGGGAGCAGTATATTTAAAAACCTCCACCCAATTGCACACATTCTCTTCTTGACACATACACTCAGATTTACACCAAAACCAGGCCCTTTCTGCAAAAAAATGTACATCTTTTTATAGCTTTAGTATTAATGGCAGAAGAGGATACCCCATCTGAAACTTCTTCTTCTTCTTCTTCTTCTTCAGCTCTCACTTCTCCAATGTCTACTCCCTTGAGGAAGGTGTTTTGTAGAATTTCAGGTCTTGCAACTTCTCTGAGGAGAAGCACCGCCCCTCATAGCAGAAGAATTTTTCATAGAGATGTTGAACAACAAGAGTTTCAATATGCAAGCTCTCATTGTCTTTCTTCTTACTACAGTGTCTTTGTTGCTCGCCTTGCCATAATGGTTAGTCCTCATTTCAGGAAATGTGGTGAAACTCATTCAAGTTCAAAATTAATACCACCCATTTCTGAAAATATTTGATCGGTGTTATTATACTCCAGTTCTTTTCCATTTATACACTTTTCACTTGTGTTGGACCCAATGGAGACTTTGATATCTTTCTTTCTGATTGTTACCTCTGACCTATAAAGTATATCTATTCTCGATCATAACTTTTTGCTTCTAGTTATACGTATCATCAGTGCCCTTCTGCGTGATTATAAGTCTTGACAGTGCACTAATACCGGCTTTGATGATTTATTACATTAAAATACAGGTGATGCTAGCTATTTTGATTGGGCTGCTAACAATACTCACATGGCATTTCACAAAGAGCTACACAGCACAGTCTCTGGACAGTTTAGCATATGGCCTTCGTCATGAACTGCTGCAGCGCCCGATCTTACGGATGTGGAGTGTTTTGAATTCCACATCTGAAATAACCACAGCTCAGGTTAAGCTCTCAGAATATGTAATGAAGAAGTACAGCAAGCCCGTGAATCAAGCAGAGCAAGTTGAGGTGATTTTCTAATCATTTGTCTGATTCACCTTTCTTACTTAGGGCTCTGGATTCATGTTTCAAATGTCTGTTCTTTTATATAGCTGTATGAATCAATGAGGGACGTTACTTGGGCAATGTTTGCAAGTCGGAAAGCTCTTAATGCCATAACCATCAATTACAAGAATGGCTTTGTACAGGCATTCCATCGAGATCATAGAAGCAACAATACTTTTTATATTTACTCAGATCTTGCAAACTATTCTATCAGTGCCACTGAATCGCATGGTATCAATAGACTTTCGTCAGGTGAAGGGTGGTCAGAGCCATCCATACACGGCAATGTTTCTGCAAAATGGTTCCGGGAACCACTTGATCCTATTAGTGGTGAAAAGATCGGGAAAGCGAGGCAAATCCCACCAGAGGACTTGATTAATATTGCTGGCATTTCACAGGTGGCAGATGGTGTTGCCTCATGGCATGTTACTGTGAGCAAGTACATGGATACACCGTTGCTTTCTGCAGCTCTGCCTGTTTCTGATGCTTCAAATGAAAGTATAGTTGCAGTGGTGGGCGTTACAACTGCACTTTATAGTGTAGGCCAACTTATGAAGGAGCTTGTTGAGTTCCACAGTGGACATATTTATCTAACCTCTCAGGAGGGCTACTTACTTGCTACTTCGGCCAATGCTCCCCTATTAAGAAATACATCAAGGGGTCCAAAGCTTACCATGGCTGTTGATTCCCAGGATGATGTAATTCGATTAGGAGCCGAGTGGTTACAGAAAACCTATGGAAACAATTTTCCTCCTGGTCATGAGGTCCATGAAGAGAATGTCAAGCTTGGTGATCAGCAATATTACATCGACTCATTTTTTCTTAATCTAAAGAGGCTTCCTATTGTAAGTTTCTTCATCTATCCATGAACTCTCTTTTTCATCAAGTAGTTGCAAATATTACAAGACACTGAACTGTGTTTTGATTTCTGTAGGTGGGGGTTGTCATCATTCCTAGACAATACATAATGGGAAAGGTAGATGAGAGAGCTTATAAAACATTGGTCATACTTATTTCTGCATCCTTGTGCATCTTAGTTATTGGATGTCTATGCATTTTGATTCTGACGAAAGGAGTATCTAAGGAAATGAAACTAAGGGCAGAACTAATAAGCCATCTTGATGCTAGAAGAAGGGCTGAGGCATCTAGTAATTACAAGAGTCAGTTTCTAGCGAATATGAGGTTAGTTGATTTAAAATGATGGGCAAACGTCTTTATTGACCTTTATGCCTTGCATGAGGAGCCGTGTGCGTTTGATCATTTTTGTCAAGATTCAAGAAAAAATTAAAAAGGGCTATTGACTGAGATATTGTACTGACAATACTCAATAGCTTAAATTTGATCCAAAATATGTTGTATCTCAAATTTTAGTTTACTGACAAAATCTTCCCCTCTCATGATATTGCAGTCATGAGCTGAGAACACCAATGGCTGCTGTAATTGGACTGCTGGACATTCTCATGTGTGATGACTGTCTCAATAATGAACAATTTGCAACAGTTACTCAGATTAGAAAATGCTCAACAGCTCTACTCCGACTTCTTAACAACATTCTAGATCTAAGCAAGGTAAAACCAACATGCTTCATTGGTTGTCCCAATTTGTCTTGAAGATTCTGCGGTTATGGTAATATATCATATCATAATTATTATTATTCAAATAATCACATAGGTTGAATCTGGAAAGCTGGTTTTGGAAGATGCAGAGTTTGACCTGGGACGGGAACTCGAAGGACTTGTTGATATGTTCTCTGTGCAGTGCATTAACCATAATGTGGAAACTGTATTGGATCTCTCTGGTATGATTTCTCATCACTACTTGATTCGGTTACAATTTGTGAAGTGCTAAAATAAAATACTATTCTTTTAGACGACATGCCGAAATTCGTTCGAGGAGACTCTGGTCGAGTTGTTCAAATATTCACAAATTTGATTAGCAATTCTATCAAATTCACAACTAGTACGTGGTCTTTTTTATCACTAGTGTTGTTTATCAAACAATTGAAAAAATTACTCTGTTATCAAGAAGAGTATGCTTGATCAAGTGTTTCAAATGTCTTGCAGCTGGTCATATCATTCTTCGAGGGTGGTGTGAGACGTCAAATACTCTTAAAGAAATGGGAAAGTTTTGTATAGATCAGAAGAAATCACGGTTTCCTAATCGGACAAAGATGAAACAACATGGAGAGCACGCAAAGAATGCCTTCAAGAAAGATAACAAAATGACCTTGTGGTTTGAACTTGATGACACTGGATGTGGTATGTCATAAGACAATCAGAAAAAACTTGATAAGAAAAAAATATATGTATAGAAAGAAAATGATTTCCTTTGCTTTCTAGATGCTAAGAAAATCTATTTTCTCCCCTCTGTGTACAGGTATCGATTCAAGCAAATGGGAGTCTGTTTTTGAAAGCTTTGAGCAAGCAGATCCTTCCACAACCCGAACGTGAGTAAACAAAACAGTTAAATATAATGACTGAATTAAAATTTGAACTTTTAAATATGCTGTCATGTATTTTATCATTCAATGTCTAGTACGGAAATATTTACTGCACCACTAACCATAACAAAAAAGTAGAGTTTACATATACTATGTTTCGAAATCCTGAAAACGATGCGTTTTTCAGGCATGGTGGCACAGGTCTTGGACTATGCATCGTACGTACCCTGGTGAGTTTGACCTATCAAGATTCTTGCCTTTTCTTCATCAGCTAGGAAATTTACATGCTTAGAGCTGCCTTAAAAATAAAAACTATGTATGCTTAGAGCTTTCCCATAGGCATCTATCTAATCTTCTGAGGATAATTACAGGTTAACAAGATGGGTGGAGAAATCAAGGTTGTAAAGAAAAACGGCCCAGGAACTCTAATGCGATTTTATTTGGTTCTCAGCACTCCTGTAGACTCCACAGATCATCACTGTCAATTTGATTTTGCAAAACATAATGCGGTGGTGAGTGAAGAAATCTGATCTCAATTGAGTGATAAATAACATTGAACAACATTTGGCTTTTCGAGAGAAGACATCAAGCCAAAACAGTTTTTGGCAACGGAAATATTGTTTTCTCTTGTTTTCCTTGAGTTTGTTTTCAGGCATGGCTCATTTCTTAAAACAGGAATCATGAGCTTGTTAATATTGATGTTTTTGCATGCAAATGCAGGTACTGCTTGCACTCCGTGGCAGCATGAGTCGATTAATCACATCACAGTGGCTTCGTAAAGTTGGACTGTTCACTTTAGAGGCTTCAGAGTGGAACGAACTAACACTAATCCTTCAAGAACTCTTTCAACCCAGAAGTAACGAAAATAAAAAGGGATTTAGTCCACAGGATTCACTAGGTGAAACTTTACGAGCTGAGTTAATGAGAATTAAGGATATGAAAAGCCAAGTATTCATCATTGTTGCCGACATCGGGATACTGGACTTGAGCACAGATATTTGGAAGGACCAACTTTACTTCCTTGACAAGTACTCTGGGAAAGCAAAATTTGCCTGGATGTTAAACCACGATACGTCCAATGCCATAAAGATGGAGCTCAGGGGAAAAGGGCACATTATAATGAACAATAAGCCACTGTACAGATCAAAGATGATTCATATTTTAGAAGCTGTTATGAAAGACAGAAATCTTGAGTTGCAGAGGAAAAATGCTTTAAGAAATGCATCTAAAGAAGGGGATTATCATGAATGTCTTGAAATTGATTCCACTCAGTTTGAAACTGCCAGCTCCGATGATTCTGATGTATTTGAACTTGGGAATTCTAACTCTCAGTGTGCAATTCAAGTCAGAGATAGCCAAGAAGAAATGACAACGAAACCATGTCAGTCATCATTTCTGCCCGTTAACAATAGTTTAGTCGAGTTAACTCATGTACATTCGACCGAGAGTAATGTGAGGACCAGCAATCAGTATGACGCGAGACAAAACTCATCAATGTCTCAATGTCAAAGTTCTGAATCCAACGGACAGAACTTAGGATCCAACTATCCTAAAAGCCAAGGAGAATCACATTCTAATAACGTCCAAGGTAAGAAGTCTCTTGAAGGGCTACGCATTTTGCTTGCAGAAGATACACCAGTTCTCCAAAGAGTAACAACCATAATGCTCGAAAGGATGGGAGCCAAGGTCATTGCTTTCGGAGACGGATTGCAGGCTGTTGAAGCTCTGACTGCCATGCTCAGCGCTGAAGAGCAAAGAAGGGAATTCCCCACAAGATATGACTTGATTTTAATGGATTGCCAAGTAAGTACCCTCCATGAACAGAATTTGAGATATATTGTCTTTGTACTTTATACAGTTGCTTTGAATAATAATAGATAATGAACCCAAATTGATCTCAGATGACCTTCAAATGACGTCGTTGTCATGAACTTTCTTATGATCTAAATTATATATATTTATGAAGCTTATAGAACTATCTTCTTTTAAACAGATGCCAAAGATGGATGGCTATGAAGCAACAAAAGCAATTAGAAAGCTAGAAGTGGGAACAAGCCTTCACATTCCGATCGTAGCATTGACAGCCCATGCAATGTCGTCAGATGAAGCCAAATGCTTGGAGGTAGGAATGGATGCATACCTAACAAAGCCAATTGACTATAAACTGATGGTATCCACCATACTCTCTCTCACTCAGAGAAGAGTCTAATAAACCTTGCCGATTTTCAAGCAACCCTTCGTTCTAATATTTTTCAGTTTTGCAAATCAAAATGAAGTCACTTTCTAACTGAATAACAGGAGTAGAGAAGGCCTTTCAGGGTTCAAACGTTGTGTGTATTTTACTTATAGATCGGTTTAGTGACCAAGAGCGTGCCAATTTGGAGAAGGAATTTGCACAAAATGATGCAAATTCTATGTTTGATGGCAGCACCAGATAGAGATGATTAGCAATGAGGAGGTAAAGTTGCTGCCAGAACTAGGTAGGTTCTTTCTGTCCATTAGACTTTGTATATTTTGTAGTAGTGGTGGCAGATGAAAGGCTGGTTAAGTTTTCCCACTTTTTTGTAATTAGAAGTGAGAACAAAGTCATATATGTAAAGAAACATTCTATGTACAAGTAAATTAAGAGTAAGAGGGGAACTAAGCTCTCCTTTTCATCATCATTCTAATGTGCTTTTTTTTTTCTTTTAATTTTATTCCGGACCTCTTAGTTGCTAACGCATATTTCTATATTCACTTGAAAATGAGAAAAGATTTTTGGAAAGTCTACAAAATGAATTACGAAATTAAAGAATAATCAAAATTGACTCATATAAAACAAATTTACTCTCGAACTTTCTAATCAAGTTCAAGAAGCATATAAAAAGATCTCAGTAAATCTCGAACGTACTTTTATGTTTAAAAATATGTAATGTCTTCTAATAGCAAGTTGGAATAGTCTCATCTAATAATTCTTTTTATTCTAAAATCAAAAAAAAATTATACTATTCAATTCTCGTACTATCGATTTTGATGTTCAGATCGCTGTTTTATACCCATCGTTTGAACTTAACAATGCATACATACATCAAATACACACCTTGAAATTAAAATTTTCTTCTTAAAAATGAAAAGAAAATAATTAATAATAAAGAAAGAAAGAAAACATTTCTTGTTAAGAAAGAAAAAGAGAAAGTGAGTGTTCTTCCAAATGCAAATAAACCCAAGAAAGCAACTCAGAGCTTAACCAACTCCTTCTTCAATCAAAGTTCCAATCTTTCTTGTTTCTTCACCACCATAATGGCCAGATACGATAGAGCCATTACCGTTTTCTCACCCGACGGTCATCTCTTCCAAGTTGAATACGCTCTCGAGGCCGTCCGTAAGGGCAACGCCGCCGTCGGTGTTCGCGGTTCCGACACCATCGTCCTCGGCGTCGAGAAAAAATCCACCCCCAAGCTCCAAGATTCCAGGTCCCCTCTCTCGATTTCCCTTTTTCTTTTACCATTATTTCATCCTATTTCAAGCTTGGTTGAATCAGAATTACTGGGTTACACTCCGATTCTCGAATTGAGCTTGATTTAAAACTTGACCTAATTCTAGGTTGGAATTTTAGGGTTACTGCAATGGCGGTGGTTCTGTTTGTTTCATTTGTTGTTCACTGTTTTACAGATCGGTTCGGAAAATTGTGAATCTCGATGATCATATTGCACTTGCTTGTGCTGGACTCAAAGCAGATGCACGAGTTCTGATAAACAGGGCTCGTGTTGAATGTCAAAGCCATAGGCTTACAGTTGAGGATCCAGTCACTGTTGAATACATCACGCGATACATTGCTGGCCTTCAGCAGAAGTACACACAGAGTGGTGGAGTGAGGCCATTCGGGCTTTCCACTTTGATTATTGGTTTTGATCCTTACACCGGTACTCCATCGTTGTATCAGACAGATCCTTCTGGGACTTTTTCTTCTTGGAAAGCAAATGCAACGGGTAGAAATTCAAATTCTATTAGAGAATTTCTTGAGAAGAACTATAAAGAGACTTCTGGGCAAGAAACTGTGAAGCTTGCTATCCGGGCATTGCTTGAGGCAAGTTGTTATGGCATTTCTCCGTTTTTTACTTGCACTTTGTTAGTAGAGTTTTCCTCTTTTGTTTGCCTTTGCTTCATCATATTCCAGGTATATTTACTCTACTGCAGAATGGATTTTACAGAGTTTTAGGCTCCGTTTGATAACAATTCCATTTTTAGTTTTCTGTTTTTTAAATTTATGCTTTGTTCGACCCCAATTTTCTTAGTATGGTCGTTTAATGAATAAAAGTTTGGGTTGGTTTTTCAAAATATTGGTAGAAAGTAGATTACAAGATAAACAAACTTGATGGAGGTGTAGTGTCTACAATGTACGTTTTGTATTCCTCGATTGAATTCAGTAGTTTGTTTACATTGGATGGTTTGGTGGTGGGTTTTGAATCATCTATCGGTTATATGAGACTTTGACAATTAGCAGGATTTGAAATCTTCACAAATTAATTAGTTTGCAGTTGATGTATAACGTAGAGTATAAGTTGTGGCTGTATTGTGACTAATGCTTAATGTTTGGGCATATGGCTAACATATTTTTTTGTAGGTCCTCCCTCTGTTGGTTGGGCTGATTTTTTGTTTTTGTAGTAGCCCTCTGTACTTCGCTCTGTCTTAAGCTGTCAAGGATTTGGCCGTTTCCTTTGGTGTAATTGTTTATTCTTATTCCTTATCCTGAGGATCAATTTGTTGGTCTTTAAGCAGTCGAAATCGCAATATGTTTATAAGAAGCTATTGCATATTTAATGGTTCCCTTGGTTGTATACCTGATCCTTTCCTCAAAAGTTCCTTTGGATCTTTGTTCACACTTCAGAGAGTCTAAAACTTTGGAGGGAATTGGAAAAGTTGTTTTTCTACAAAGAACACATTCCAAATCCAAACAACTAGATGCCAAATTTTGTTTAAACATGACTTGTTCTTGATGCTTCGAGGCTAACTTTGCTGACCATGAGTAATCGAGCTAAAAACTGTTATGAATATTGGTTGTCGATTCAATGTCCAAAGTTAACATTATCTATCTGATTTTGCGCTATCCTTCATTCTTTAGGGTTATTGCCATAAATATACCAAATGTGTGAGCTGAATGTATTTCTTTAATGTTCTTGTGTGGTACTGAATGACTTACTACCATTGACTTGACTCGACTCAATTTTAGGTTGTTGAGAGTGGAGGAAAGAACATAGAGGTTGCTGTGATGACAAAGGAACATGGTTTGAAACAATTAGAGGAGGCTGAAATAGATGCGATTGTTGCCGAGATCGAAGCAGAAAAAGCAGCAGCAGAGGCTGCAAAGAAGGCCCCAGCCCCGCCAAAGGAAACATGATCATTTATCTGATCTTTTGTAGTCCCCGAATTTGCCATTAAGTTTATGTTTTTGCAATGCGCCTAAACGTCGAACCAAGAAATGCTATCATGGAGTTATTGTTCCTGCTTTAAGGATCTCACTCATCATTGAAGCATTGCAGTGTCAAGGTACATCAAATTGAGTTTTACTGATACAGTGATATGCTATAAATTAACTTATGTTTTTAGGAACCGAGACTTGCAAAAGTTTGAGTTTTATTTGATCTAATCTTCCTTGAAGATCCCATGGAAATTCCAGAATGAATACAAGCATAAGACAAGGCCAATTTGACAAAGGGTTGCCATGATTAGTAAAGTTTGCTCAGGTTTTCTTTCAATTAATTTACAGGAGTGGCTAATTACAGTAAATAATTAGGAATCCAACCATGTGGGATTCTGTTCTATCCAAATCAAATCAAAATCCTATGTCTTTTGAGTATGAGAAGTAAGTTCATAAGCCCTTCACAAAAAGGAAGCTCTCAAGCCTTGATAGAAAAAGTTTGAATCTCGTTTGAATATCAAGTCAATAGAAGTCTCCTTAGAATCAATGAATTAATCCAGTCCGATCCAAAGAGGATGGATGAATACTTGAAAAGCTTTTAGGAATAGCTTCATTGAGAATCAAAGCACCAAGAAGCTCCACTAAAATGAGTATAGCTTACCGACATGATACTTCTATTATCAATGATTCGATTTCTTTGAAGATTTTTTATTTAGAACAATTTCTCTAAATTTGGACTTTTATTTTCTTAAAATAATTAAATATAAACTTTAAAGAAATGCGGTCTTAAAATTATTATTAAATTTCAAAACAAAATAGCTTTGAAATCTTCAATTTAAGTTTTGATGATCTTAAAATCTTGTCCATGGCCTAAATTTTAACTTATATATTGGACTTAGGTTTAAATTCTTTAAAGTTAAACGCATAAAAAATAGTTAGATTTAAACGACCATACTACTGCCACCTACTACGACAAAAGAAGTATTAATCTTTCACATTGTTTCAATGACAATTTTTCTTTTTACGATTGCAAATATATGAACTGAAATTAAATAAATAGGGACCAAAATAATTATATGTTTTTCTAATTTTGTTTATATATACAATCCTAAACATTATATTCATTTTTTGTTGGGTATTATTATAAATTTTACCTCAAGGTTGGGTTGCCTCTGCCGCCCTATCAAAACAATATAATTTTCATACAAAATAAATAATGTATTGGACAATAGTAAATAAAATCAATATTTTATGTATTCTACACTTCAAAATTAATATATATTCAACAATTTAGGTTCATCACAATACACAAATAATTAGTATTGACTTCCTAATAGTTTTGTATTTAACTTTTTATATATATTTTTTTAAATAATAAAGTTGAAGTATTAATATAATTTAACTTATTATAAAATTATGATTTCAAAATTACTTCATTTCGTAATTATTCGATTTTTTATTTTTTAAAAATTAAGCTAATTTTTCCACTTCAGTTTTAGAGTAGTTTTCATATTTAGTAAATAAAATTGTATTCTCAGCTTACTTTTAAAAACAATTCTCTTTATGAATAGCAAATTTGACAAAATTAGTAAAATTTCATTAATAGAATCTAAAAATTTTATCATTTTATTAATAAACTTTTATAATTATTTTATCATTTTAATTTTTATTGCATAGCAGACGTAATATTCATTTAAAAATTAAAGTATGAGTCTTATAATTTTCGTAAGAAATAATTTCAAAACTAATATACATTAATACTAAAATTATTTGAAAGTATAATTTTTATGTCTTTCTTCCAATAATGGACACTATAATTTATTGAGAAATAAGGTACAACGTCATGAACAAAAAATATTTTTATTTGAAGTCAAAGCATCTTTTCATGAGATAATTCCAAAGAAGAAAATTACAAAAATAAGCTTTTAAGTCAATGAAAATTTAAAAATAAATTAAGAGGGCTTAAGTCATTGATTATTACTTGGAAGAAGAGAGATCTCATTCAAATGTTGGTAAGTTATTAATTTTATAAAAATGTCGACATAAGTACAGATAAAATCTCGTTATCGACAAAATTTATAAAAATAATAAATTTGACAAAATATATACGAACATATAGTAAAATTTTAAGATTCTATCAATAATAGATATTGAAAGACATATCAATATGCTTCTATTAGTGATATTGATAGAAAATGATAGAAGTTTATCGATTTCTATTATTAATAAATTCTAAAATTTTGCTATATATTATTATATATTTTGTCAAATTTGTTATTTTTTTTACGATTCTCTTTTTTTTTTTATTGATAACGACATTTTATCTGTATTTATGTCGACATTTTTATAAAATTAATAACTTACCAACATTTGAATGAGAGCTCTCTTCTTCCAAGTAATAATCAATGACTTAAGCCCCCTTAATTTATTTCTAAAATCTTAATTGACTTAAAAGCGTATTTTTGTCCTTTTCTTCTTTGGAATTATCTCATGAAAAGTTTATTGTTATATATATTTTAATTTATTTTACTATTTTTAAAAATACTTAATAAAAGAAAAATCGTAAAAAATAGAATATTTGATAAAATATTTAGAAAAATCAAAATTTCAGTGATTTTGATCTATCGAGGATGAATAGTTTGTTAAATTTTTCTATTTTCGAAAAAAACTACATATAACAAAAAAAAAATTAATTGACTACTACTCATGTTGATGTAAAATATATAAAACAATAAAACATGAATGAAAATGTGTTTAGTTCCATGATTATAATTGTTCTTGTAAAAGAAATAAACGACTTAACAACCAATACAAATATTTAAATCTCGTCTGACAACCATTTTATTTGTTGTTTTTCGTTTTGTAAAAATTTAAGACTATAAACCTTTATTCTATTTCTAAATTACATGTTTTATTATTTATTTTGCACTAATATTTTAACAGTGTTATCATTTTCAAAATAAAATTAAGATCTTAAGAATTTTTTTAATCAATTTATCATACATAAACTTGTTGATTTGAGAATGGTATTAGCCAACATGGCATAGCCAAATGGAACAACCAATTTTGTCACATAAATTAATTTATTTAGAGAAATAAGAAACTTACAAAATGACAAATAATTTATATATTCATAAACTATGGTTTATAAAATTAAATGAATCTAAGTATAAATTAGAGAGAATCTCGATGATCACTAAACACTTCCAAGAAGAAAAAAATATTCAAAACCAATGGAAGAAATCAAGAATTTAGCAGCGCCCAAAATTCCGAGAATGAATCATGGAATCGGCGATCAAAGCTACGCCAAGAACTCGATCTCACAGAGCAAATACCAATCCGGGTCCCGCCCTATACTCCGCCGCGCCGTCGCCGCCTTATGTGCCGGAGATTTGCCAACCTCAATCGCCGTTGCTGATCTCGGCTGTTCTTCAGGACCGAACGCGCTGTTCGCGATCTCGGAAATCGTGAACGTGATTCAGCGGCGGTGGCGGGGAGATACGCCGGAGTTGATGGTGTTTTTGAACGATTTGGCGGAGAATGATTTCAACTCTGTTTTTAGAGGATTGTCGAAATTTTGTGAAAATTCGAGAGAGAAGAACGGCGGAATGTTGGGATTAGGTGAGTGTTTTATTGCTGGAGTCCCGGGATCTTTCTACGGAAGATTGTTTCCTTGTAAGAGTCTTCACTTTGTGCATTCTTCTTCAAGTCTTCATTGGCTTTCTCAGGTTTGTTTCTCAATCAAATACTACTCTGCTTTGTATGTGAATGAATGAATGAATGAAGATTAAGAAGTTGAAAACAGGTACCACCGGAGCTAAAGAGTGAGAAAGGAAATGGAAAAATAAGAAACAAAGGGAAGATATTCATATCAAAAACAAGTCCAAGTGAAGTAATAGAAGCTTATTATGGTCAATTCAAGAAGGATTTCAATTGTTTCTTGAAGTCAAGATCAAAAGAAGTTGTGAATGGAGGGAGAATGGTTTTAACTTTTAGAGGAAGAAGACAACCAGATCCTTGCCCCGATGAATCTTGCCTTCTTTGGGATTATTTGGGTCTTGCTTTTCAACATCTACTCCATCAGGTACTATCCCTATACATCACAATACTAATAACAATACTCATTTCAACTCTTCAAGTTCATATATACTAAGATATAGAGATGTTTTGAGTAATCAAGAACTAAAATGAAGTAAGACTTGAAAGTAACCTAAGAACCATTGTATGTTAAATAGGGACTAATTGAGGAGGAAGAGTTAGACAACTACAACACTCCATACTATGAACCATATGTGGAGGATGTGAGAAGAGAGATAGAGAAAGAAGGTTCGTTCAAAATAGAGAATTTGGAGATAATTGCTTTGGCATGGGATGGTGTGAATAAAGAAGGTGAAAGCTATGAAAGATCAAAAACAACTCAACAAATGGCAAAGGCCATTCAAGCTGTCAATGAATCAATGATTAGAGCCCACTTTGGAGATCATATTATTGACCCATTGTTTAAGAGATTTAAACAAATCATGGAAGCTGATACTAAAGAAGTGGAGCATGTTAGTTTGGTTGTTTCTTTGCTTAGAAATTAATTATTATGTTCATCACACACAAAATATATATGTATGTACATGTGTATAACTATTCATCAATGTCACTACATTGTATTGACATTGTAGTGTGTTTTCAGTTATGATATGAGCTATGAGTACTATAGTTTGATTAGTATAAAAGATGTACTATCTGCCTCAGAATCAGATTTATTATCTATTGAGATTGGAATAGTGCGGTTCATATCTTGGCCTCCGTGGATCTTATGGCGCTGCAGTTTCTTTGTTTTTTCAATTCTTCTAATCACTTGATTTCTTATTGTTTTTTTGATATCAGAAGTCTTATCATTTGGCCTTTGAATGTCAGGTTGTGATTGTTTGTTTTCTTGCATTTAAAAATTTCCTCATTTCAATTCTCCGACCCTACTTATTGTTAGAAAGGGAAAAAAATAAGTTATTGAATGCAAGATAGTGTGTTTGATTTTTTGTATTCGTTTTAAATTAAATAAGAAAAAGTATATTCTTGTCGGTCTTATTGCCAACAAGAGAATTTGATAGACAATTAATAGATTGTCTTTTTCACTGCTTGTCAATTGCTTCTTGTAATCAACTAGATTAAAAATAGATATATGTGTAAGGGATAACTATGGTCTAGCTGAACACCAGAGAAAACCCATCATCGAAGAGATCGTTTATATATGAAGTCACGTAAAATCCAACGATTGAGTCTTCTATATATATTTTACTATTTAAGTACTTAATGATATTATTTGAAAAACCCCTCAAAATATAACATGTGCCAAATAAGATTGATAGTAAAGCCAAAAACATGGGTGGCAAATAAATTGTTGGAAAGGATCAAAATCAATAAAAGCAAAAGGCCAATAGGGAGAGCACTTCAAAGTTGAAATTATTAAAATGTTGGGGGGGCCATTGCATTGCATTGCATGTTATGTTATGTTGGTCCTTTCAATTTTATTTATTTATTTTTTCTCTAACGACCCATTCTAAAAATTCTCCCATCTTTCTACCATTATGAAAACCAAAATCAAATTTATTTTAACTATTTCAAAATCACTTCCAATGCATTAAGTTTTTGGTCGATGAAATACTAAAAAAATTAAGAACCACTATCATTCAATTTATTTAACTTAATAAACAATATCTTTGATTTTAGTTAGATTCTCATCAAATTTATGTAGGGTTTGTTTACAAACTTGAAAATGGGTCACATATACATTATGATTACCTGTTAGAACTGGTTCTAGAGAATGCAGTGAGAGAGGTACTAAAAGTAACAATAGACATCTAGAAGTTTTAATGCCCTAGAAGTTTTAATGCCCTAGATCAGATGACGCTTGGAACTTGGTCTACCACTAGTAGACGCTTAGACAGAACGCCAAGACAAGTGAACTCCTAGATTGAACATTTAACTGCAAAGCAAAATTACTTGTTTATATTTAGACTGAATCGTGACTTTAAGATATTTTGGGTGATCTGCGACACTACTCGATAGACAAACAATTTGGTATTGCCACGTCAACTCCATGATAAAACAGATCAAAAACCAACACTTGTTAAATGACTTTGCACGAAAAGGAAAATAGAGAGAAGTTTTTTTTTAGAGAATTGTAAGAAAAAGTATTTTTGGATTATACCAAATGAGAGGAGAATGAGGACTATATATATATAGAAGTGAGTTTTGTAACGCAACATTGAAGAGTGAAATTTGTAACGACTCAACGATAAGTCAGAAAGTAAAATCAAATGAATTCACTTTTATTGTATTACATTTGATTTATTACCTATGGGTTAAATGTGACCTAAATTTGAAATTGAAAATTATTGAAAAGATTAGAGACTATTCCATTTCCATATATTTAATTTAACCTAAAAACAAATGTTTGGTTTCGGTTAAATTCTCAATATATCTCATCTCACAATCATCAAATTATCGCGATATATTGGTAACTTCCTCACCAACCCGCCCCCACCTAACCCGCCCGCCACCACTGAAGCCAACAACGCACATTCCCTCTTCGATCTTCCCCTTCTTCTTCCTCACAAATGCCTCATTTCTCCACCAACTCCTCCCATTTCTCCGCCTCTGACTCATTTCCGCCTCCTTAATTCTCTTCCACACAATCCCATTCATGGCCACTCTCCCTAATTCTCTCTCTCTCTCTCCCGCCTCCGACCTTATCGTCAAATCCCCACTCTTCAAATCCGCCTCCGTCGGTTGCTTTTTCCCGATCTCCAGTCGCAGTTCGGCCCATCTCCGGTGTTCGTCAACTGGGGTTGAGTTCAATCGAAATGGGTTTTATGGGTTGAGTTCGAGGTCGACGAGAGGGAAGGTTTTTGCGAGTTCTGCTCAGATTATGGATCAGTCGGCGATTAAAACGGATTCCTCTGCTCCCACGATTGTGGAAGTGGATTTGGGTGACCGGAGCTATCCGATTTATATTGGATCAGGTCTTCTCGATCAGCCTGAGATTCTTCAGAGGTATGCTAATTGAAGTGAATTTGTGTTTGTTTCGTAAGAGCTCGAAGTTAATTAGTGGAAATGAATTGTTTGATGGGCCCTTAGCTTTTCTTCCAAAATCATGTTTTTCTCCTTATTTGTGCTCGTTTTTTTTCTAAATTTACAGGCATGTTCATGGGAAGAGAGTTCTTATAGTCACCAATGATACTGTTGCACCATTGTATTTAGATAAAGTTACTGAAGCTTTAACTATTGGGAATCCAAATGTTTCAGTTGAAAGTGTGGTTTTACCAGATGGTGAGAAGTACAAGGATATGGTGAGTCGTTTACATTACTACTCTTCTGCATCTAAATTTCCTTGTTAAAACTGAAAGATTGTATGTATAAGAAGTTGGAATGTAAAAATTTGTCCCTCCATGTATATTTCTTGGCTCTGCCACGTGCCCCCTAGAATTGAAACTAACCACAATCTTGAATTAGTAGGACACACTCATGAAAGTCTTTGACAAGGCTATCGAGTCACGGCTTGATCGGCGATGTACATTTGTGGCCCTTGGAGGTGGTGTCATTGGTGATATGTGTGGTTATGCTGCAGCTTCTTTCCTTAGAGGGGTTAACTTCATTCAGATTCCCACGACAGTTATGGCACAAGTATGGAGCTTTTCTGAAGTTTAGTTCTTTAAAAACTTGATGAGCTTTTGTTTAACATTTCTTGCTCTTCCACCGGTGTGTTCTAGGTGGACTCTTCAGTTGGAGGAAAGACCGGTATAAATCACCGTTTTGGGAAGAACTTGATTGGCGCATTTTATCAACCTCAATGTGTTGTTGTAGATACAGATACATTAAACACCCTACCTGGTAGAGAACTGGCTTCTGGGTTTGCGGAGGTCATTAAGTATGGTCTTATTAGGGATGCCGAGTTTTTCGAATGGCAGGAGAAAAATATGCCTTCGTTAATGGCAAGGTGTGTGGGTAAAATGTTATTGATTTATGTCCAATATGCTTGAATTCCTACTAAATCATTTATAATGAAGATAAATTGACTGCTATATGTGTATTTTAATGAAATTGCAATACTAGAGGCAAAAATTTTAGTTGTTTATGTAACTCATATTAGTATGAATCATGAGGCACCAACATATGGACTACTAAAATGAAATGGAGGAGGAGATAGCATAGCAGTAATTTGAACTTAGAAAGCCTCGTGTTTTTAAACCATATCAGCACTAAACTCCAAATTTTAATTTGTTACATTGGGGTATATTTAGTCAATCAAACCTATTTTTGAACAAAAGTTGAATTGATTAATGTTCTAATGTTCTCTTGAAATATCTGAAAATGTAATGTTTAGTTTGATATCTACAATTATGAATGTCATTTAGGCTCTCTAGAGTCCTTTCACATGCAGTGTTATTTTCATTGGATAGAGCTTGTTTTTTCTTGTATGAAAGGCATTTTTGCTGATTCGATTGCCATTTTGTTCATCTTGTTTGTTGTTATATTAGTAATTAGTGATGGAAGCCTATATGGCATTTGATTATAAATGAAGGGAGCGGAGGATGAGGAAGGTAGCCAATTTTTAGTTGGATTAGGACTTGAGTCAGTACACTCGAGAGGAGAGGGGAGGTTCTAGCACGGATTACCTTGTAGCTTTGCTATCTATCTTTTTCATGGATGTTTGACTAGATTTTTTCATCTGTTCGCTTGTTGTAGGGATCCAGCTGCCTTAGCTTATGCGATAAAACGTTCGTGTGAGAACAAGGCTGAGGTTGTATCATTGGATGAGAAGGAAAGTGGACTAAGGGCAACTCTGAACTTAGGCCACACGTTCGGACATGTAAGATGGGTTCTTTCACTTAGTTGTATGATTTTTTTTTCTTTTTGGAAAAGCACTTCGTTATATGATTTGAATGTGAGGAAATGAAGACTATATTGTTGAACATGCCAATTTTAATCATCATATCTTTTTCAATGCCCTTCTTACCGTAGACACTTGTAGGATCTGTTTCTCATTTCAATCCTCATCGTTTAGCTTCTCACATTTTTTATAATTTCAATTATCAATCCTCTTTGAGCCAAAGCATACCTTGGGCAGTTCCTTCCTGCAGTCTGCAATCATAGCAATTCTCTCATATCGCTTGCTTGCTTGAAAAATGTTTTTTTTTTCTGTTCACAAATCATCTATCATGTTCGTCATGGAGTACTCTTTCTTTCTTATTAGCTTCTCACTCTGTGCAATGTTCTATAGGCAATAGAAACTGGGTTCGGGTACGGTCAGTGGCTCCATGGAGAAGCTGTTGCAGTTGGCACGGTATTGCATCGTTAAGTTCAAACAGTATGCATTCTACTTCATATATACCATTTCTCTAAGTGTGGGGTTTCTTTGCCAATTTTCAGGTGATGGCAGTTGACATGTCATACCGTCTCGGATGGATTGATGATACGATTGTAAGCAGAGTTCTGGCCATTCTAAAACAGGCTAAGTTGCCTATTGCACCTCCTGAAAGCATGACGGTGGAAATGTTCAAATCTATAATGGCGGTAGGTGATTTAGGATGCTTCTTTGTACTCTTATGTTATTGTCTCTCCAGTATTCTAAGCTCGATACCCATATCAGGTCGACAAGAAGGTTGCTGATGGGCTACTAAGGCTAATTCTCTTGAAAGGTCCTCTAGGAAACTGTGTTTTCACAGGAGATTACGACAGGAAGGCATTGGACGAGACACTTCGTTCATTTTGCAAGTCTTGAATTTTTTAAGATCTAAAAAAGATCATTCCAAGCTGTGTGTAAGTTCTGTACCATATGGTCGTTTATGATATTGTTCTGGCTCTTCCTTCCTCTTCCCCCTTAGCTTTAGTCTTCATTATATTTATTAGAAAATCCAAGCGATGAGTGATTTCTAATCTGGTAATGCCTATGATCTTTAACACAAGATCCAGCATTCTAGGGTGTTTTGAATGAACTTCTGAGATAAATAAAGTTCCATCTTTGATCTCTTGTTTTGCTTAGATAATTCTGTGGGAATTTGGCAATTACATAACTCAATAGTAGAATCATTCAAATGGGATTTTGATAATATTGTTGGGAATTTGGATAATAACTTTTTTCTTCTTCAAAGTTTAATTAAAACTAATAAACCAACTGAAAGTAATAGCATTAGCAACCTACCTTATATATGTTATAAAAATACTAAAGACATGTGTGTTTAAAGTACATTTGCATTAAATTTTGATCTCAGCCAGATTTTGCATAGTAACTATCTAAAGAAACTGTTACGTGCCAAAGTTCGATAACTAAAATATAATAGTTCAATAAAGTAATGACTAAATAGTTGTAAATTAAAATTTATAAACCCAACGTTATATAAGGATGAATATTTTCGAGATGAAACCGATAGTTAATAAAATCAAAACCATATATTCCAAACTATTGGATTTTTTCTTCTAATTAAATATGCGGACATGTTCAAATCAGTATAACTTATACCGATTATAGAAAAGGTAAGAAATTCAGTTTATATTGTTTATTTTTTTAAAAATAAGTAATATAAATACAAATATAATGTTTTAAAAGGAAAGAAAATCAAAATTTCTTAGTTAATTATTCATTTAGCTGTCTTTCAAATATTTAAAAGAACAATGATAACATTAGGCTTCACAACCTAGCAGGACAGCAAACACAAATGCTACAAAATCCATTCTCCAACACCCACTTCAATCAAAGATATATACTAATCAAATTTTAGTTTCGTTAAATTTTAATTTCAATTTGGTAACTATTGAGAAATTTATAGACATATTAAATGTATTTTCAATTTTATGTTGGTATATGACCTCTAAGAATAGAGATCATGTCAAAATCTTTTGATGTATCTAACAAGTCCTTGACCTATTTGATCTATTGTAAAATTAAGTCAATTACATACATAATTGAAAGTTTTAGGATCACATTACACATTTTGAAACTTCAATACCTTATTAAACTTTGTTAACAGCAAAGTTTGGCCAAGCAAACTCACCTGACTTTCACGCACAAAGGTCAAGGCTAGTAGTTTTTAGGGAGAAGTTAAAGCTTATGCTATCATGTTCTAGTTTTTATTGGAGTTTAGGAGTCTCCAACTTTCCTTTAGAATTTGAAATCCACTTCTTTTCCTAATACAGAGATGATTTGGATTAGCCACTCTTGGTGAATTATTGTCTTCGACCTCGACTTCCAAAGTCAAAGTGCACCAAATGGCCATGAGGCCCTCGACCTTCGAGGCCAAGATGGCCAAGTTGGTCAGAACCTCAGCTAGTCTTCCAATTGTCTTTTTTTCTTATTTTTTGAAAAATTCTCAGCTCGTTAGTCTTGAGTTTGTATTTTAGGGTTAAGTAATTCTTCTAATTTTACTCTCGTTTAAAGTTGCATGAAACTAAGCCTAAAGAACATTTGTGAAAGTTGAAAAGATGAAGTTGTAATTCAATCTTCTTTACTTTTTTTATTTTTTGAAAAAATAAAAAAATAAAAAAACCAAACCTATAAAAATAAATAATAGTTTTTGTATTTTTAATGAAGAAGAAAAGAAAAAAAAAAGTTAAGGGAAAAAGAAGTGAACCAACGAAGGTTTGTTGGAGATTGGTTTGCTCAACGAACGCTTCATCGGCATTATTTCCCGGCTTCAAAGGTTTCTCTCTCTTCTCTTTCTCTCTCTTCAACCTCCATTGATTGCTTTCTCAATTCTTCCTTTCTTTCTTTCTTTCCCCTTCTTTCTTTCTTTCTCCATATCCTTCATTTCATTTTTCTTTTTCTCTCCCTTTTTAGGGTTTTCTTCATTTCTCTTCCTCCCCCCTTTTTCTCTCTTCTGTTTTTTCCACCACCTGCCGGACCTCCGAACCTCCTCCACATTCATCACGGCGTCTAAGTTACTGGGTTTCTTTCTTTTTGTCCTCAGGTTCACGATCTGAGGCCCCCCCACCTCCACCTCCACCCCCACCCCACCCCTTTCTCACAATGAGCGCTTCAAGGTTCATCAAGTGCGTCACCGTTGGAGATGGAGCTGTTGGCAAAACTTGTCTCCTTATCTCCTATACCAGCAACACCTTCCCCACTGTCAGTCTCTCTTTCTTTTTATTTCTCATTATTACCCATTTTGCCCCCCTTTTTTTTTCCATTCATATGATAGGATTCACTTATATGTTTCCTTGTTAAAACAATTGGGTTTCATTTTGCATATGGGATCTGGGATTTTTTTATTTTTACTTTCGCTTCTGACATTTGGCATCAATTTCTTGTCTTTGTTTTTTTATGTAAAGAGTTGATTTTTGAATCGTGGTTTATGATTGTGTTGCAGAAATTGAATGAGCGGATGGATGGATATTTTAATATTTTAATATTTACTTGTTTTCTTTATTAAATATGAAAATTTTGATATGATCTTCTTTTGCATGTTGCCTTTTGTTTATTTACTTTCCTTTAGAATCTTTCCTTTTTTAAACAATGTTTTCTTAGATATTTCTTGTTGTAATTGTAAGAAACTTACATTTTGTTGCTTCCTTCTGAAATGTGGTGGGATGTAGGATTATGTGCCTACGGTTTTTGACAATTTCAGTGCAAATGTAGTTGTGAATGGGAGCACTGTTAACCTAGGGTTGTGGGATACAGCCGGTATTTTGCTAATCTATTCTCCTTTTGTTTTTCTAGTGTTATGTTACTACTTTCTTTCTTGGGGTTGAATTTGTTATTGTACGTAACAGGACAGGAGGATTATAACCGGCTAAGGCCTTTGAGTTATCGTGGGGCAGATGTTTTTATATTGGCATTCTCTCTCATTAGCAAGGCTAGCTATGAAAATGTTTCTAAAAAGGTAAAATATCCGATGGTAATACGTTTCTCTATGAGAGAATGATTTTTTTAGTTCCCAATATATAGTTACTAATGCTTTATTTCAATCTTTCTGGCATAATTTCCAGTGGATTCCAGAGTTGAAGCATTATGCTCCAGGAGTGCCTATTGTTCTGGTTGGAACGAAGCTTGGTAAAGTTTTTTTTTCCTCTTTTTTAATCTTTTCGTTATTTGCTTCTTCTTAGGCTTTGGCTTGTTATTTGTCGATGTAGTTTCTATATAATGTCTAGGCCGTGGCATCATTTCTCGGTTTGATATCTTATAAAGAGAATAACATGTCTCGTTTGAAGAAATATGCTTTCATTCTAAATCTGTAACGTATCGTCTGACTATTGAATGCCTGGGTTGATAACTTGATAAGTAATGTGTGTTGTCACTTAATCTTGACTGCCCATCTTGGATTACTACTACAGATAAATGCATTTCATGAGAGTTGGAAAATTATAGGCAAGTGCAACTGTAAACTAAATTCTGCTGAATTGAGCAGTTAGAAGAGCTGAAACTCGAAAATCGAACCCACCCCCAAAGGTGAAGGCCTGCATGCAAGAACTGTGGCTACTAGTCAACACAAAAAATTTGGCAATGAAAAGAAAAGGTGTTTAAAAATTTCAGTAATATAGGCTCTAGAATGAATAATTCAAGTGTGTATAACTTTAAACCTCAGACCCATCCACCACCGTATCCCAAGAAAATATCTTTGTTACTCTCCAACAAACTGTAGTGTGATCAAGAGTTCAATTGCGCTTAAAGTCCTCCTTCAACAACAAAGAAGGAGCTGCACCAATGCCTCCTCAATCCTCAATCCTCAATCCTCTGGGTTGGCTGTAAAGCTCATGTGGAGCAATCTGAGCCAAGTACTCTGCAAAACTGCAAAACGAAATACAGTCCAATCCATATCCTTGGGGACTTCTTAGTTTATCTGTGGTGGGAGCGTTTGTTCATTTTAAGAATCTAGCCTTCATGTGCGTTTGTTCATTTTCTTTGGGATGGCTACCCAGTACTTTTTTTCTTTTTCCTCATCGTTATTATATATTGCACGTTTAGAGAGTCTGCCCCTCTCGTGTGCTTTTAATTTACTTGTGTTGGTGTTGGTCATCTGGTATCTTCATGTGTATTTTGAGCAAGCTTTCAAGGATTGTTAGTTAGTGTAACATCTGTCAATGTGATCAGAACAGCATAAAGATAGCTGATGCTAGCTTGTAGAACAGTTTGTTGGTATACTTTCTCTGTTGAGATATAGTTAGGATCCTTCAACCTCTCTTCTCTTCGTAATTTTTAGTGTCAAGTTACAAGGATAGTGTAATTTCGAACCTTTTTTATATTTTTTTTCCCGAGGGCAGTAGTATTGTTGTTCACACTAAAGGGAGAGTACAAATGGGGTGGAAGATACTCTCTTCGTAATTTCTAGTGTCAAGTTACAAGGATGGTGTATTTTAAACCTTTTTTTATTACTATTATTGTTTTCTTGAAGGAAGTAGTATTGTTGTTCATATTTAAAAAGGAGAGTACAAATTGGAAGGAAGAGGACCCTTCTGATTAGCCAGAGCAGTGAAAGTCTGAAGTAGAATAAATATTTTTAAAAAAAAAAATTAAAACCCTAGAAAGGGTACATCATATTATTAAGACTTAAAAGCACCAATTTCTAAGATTTTAAAATGTTGTGGCGTGAACAAACTGGCTTGGACATTCAAGGACATTTAAAAAAAAAACAAGTATGTAAGTTGTATTATAAATGAGAATGTTGCTTTGCTGTCTAGATGCTAGTCCTGGAGTAGGCTATGTTGTCAAGAATGCAAAATGTTTGGAATCCAAATCAAATAAGGACTTATCCTCTGCCATTATCATCATGTTGCATGGTTGAAGCTAAACTGTCGTGTGGTTACTAATTAGATTTCATTTATTGGCTTAGAGAAGAGAGAACCAGTTTCATTAAAACATGTAGGCTATAAGGTGAAATGCAATTGATATTGGTGATGGAATTGTGTTTCATGCTTAATTAAATTGTGATATCCTACTTCAGAGTTTAGTTAACATAATACAGCTGATTAAGATAGATTTGTACAAATTAATAGTATTGATTTTGCTTCTCCAATTCTGTGATGGGATGCATTTATGTGGTCTTCATATTTGTATTCAATGTGCTAATATTGCCATCAATGACTTCCCTGGATTTCTTATCACTGACGTTGGTTTTTCATGAGCTAGATCTTCGAGATGATAAGCAGTTCTTTATTGATCATCCTGGCGCAGTTCCTATTTCAACAGCTCAGGTAAATGATTGTCTTAATTGATCTTTTATTTTCAAGTTTTTCTTCCTGTGTTTATATAATTTGGTTCTCATGTGAATGTCAAGGGAGAGGAGCTTAGAAAGCTGATTGGAGCTCCAGCATACATCGAGTGCAGCTCAAAAACTCAGCAGGTATTCATATTCGTTTGAGAGTGACTTGGAATTTTAGTTTGTGGGTTATTAATTTGCATTTGAACATGATGTAACCACAGAATGTGAAGGGAGTTTTTGATGCAGCAATTAGGGTTGTACTTCAACCTCCAAAGCAGAAGAAAAAGAAGAGCAAAGCTCAGAAAGCATGCTCGATATTATGAGCAAAATTCTAGTTGTGAAAACATGACACCACCCTTTGTCTGCCTGTATTCTCTCATCTTTTCTTTTTCTTTTTCTTTTTTTTCTTTTTCTATCTTCCTTTTGATTCTGTAGTAGCCTAAAAGTCTGATTTATTTTTCTGTCCTGCAATACTCGCAATCTCTGTGAAGCATCAACGGGTAGTTTGTTACTGCTTTCCTGGAAACGACGTGGTATCGAATTAAAAGACGAGATGTTCCTGACCTTTATTAGCCTTTGGTTTTAATTATGTACTAATAGAGATTTGGATACGGCAATGCGACAACAGTTAGGAAAGAAGGCAATGTGTTTGGAAAAGGGCAGTTGGAGTTTGTATGATGTGCTTTGAAAAGTGTATGTATGGAGGGAAGAAGGGGAAGGGGATTTGTAATGCAAGTGCAAGTGTAAGTGTGTGCTTCAAAGAGAAACATTGGTGGATTCTTTTATTTATAAATTTGCATTCTGACTTTGACACTTAGTGGTTTTGTTTTGTAGTATAGAGCCATAAATAGTTCTTTGGAGTTATTTCTACTTCAAATGAAGCTCCCAAGCTTGAGTTAGCTTGGGTTTTTAAGTTCTATGTGATTTACTTTCTTTTACTTCCCCCTCCTTTAGATCTCTCATAGATGCTTCAACAATTTTTCTCATTTATTATAAGTACATTTTGCCAACTGCTTCTCAAGTTTTGTGATTTTCTTTTTCTAAGTTGGTTTTCGTGGATAACTCTTGTTTTGTTCATATGGTTAACTTGTTTTTCCTTTTTTAAACTGCTTATATAACACTTCGGTTATTGGAGTTATCTTTTCGTAATTGTATGTTTGAAAATATCTTAAAATTGTTAAATCATTATCTTATTTTAAATCAATAATCACTAAAATTAATTTGATATTTAGATAACATAAAAAAGAAAGAATGATTTAAACTATATTTGTGACTGGTTTTGAATATCATTTCATATTCACTAATTACTCTTAAACTTGTCCTAATGTTGCAAAGATGGCTACTCAATGAATGTAGGGAAATGGCAAACTTCTAGTACCATAAACTTCTTTCCATTAACTTCAAGTTTTAAAAAATGAACACAATGTCATAGATGTTAAGGAACTCTAAGATTAAAAAAAAAACAAACAAATTAAACTAACTCTTTCAAAACATTGTCTTGTCAATCATTTTTTAAGAAGCTTATTTTTCTTCTTTCAACAATTTATAGCTGTAGTGTACTTTTTTAACATTCCTAAGACATTAAAGTCATAAATTGAAATTCCGATATCGCTAGTTTTGCAACTCAAGTAGACTATATTTCATAAAAATTTATTAACACTAATTATATTTTGCATGTTTGTATTACTATATTTAAATATTACAAAAAAAAAAAAAAAAAAAAAAAAAACCAACAGCATGATCTCTCCAAATATTTTGGTCCACGTTTATCTTCATTTCCATTTATGGAATTTTACTTATATATATATATAAAAAAGATTCAAAATATATATAAAAAAGAAACAATTTTGAATGACAATTGATAAAAATATTTACAAATATAGCAAATATTATGATAGACTACCATTTGTCTTAGATAGTCTACTATTTTACCATATTTCATAAATACTTTTGTTCATCATACATATATATATATATGTGTGTGTGCACACACACGTAAGTGAAGAAAGAAGAAGATAACCCAAATCTTCGTTCACAATTTCAAAGTTTTTAACAAATTTTTTACAAGAGGACCAAAATGAGATTTAAGTGGATGTTCTTTTTAAATTAAGTTTGAAGGTTGAGATTACCGGGAAATATATCTTCGAAGATTAGGGATATTTCTTTCTTTTAATAATTAATACAAGATATCGAAAGGATGAAGAACATGGTAGCTGAAGGCCCATGAATACACCATCAACATGAAAAAGCTCCAGAGAAATAGATAGTCAAGATGGTTTCAAACAAAACACATCATAATCTCTTGAATGTAAGATTTCCAAAATGCAAAGACACGAGAATCTGGAATTTATTATATATATCTTTGGAATTCAATACTGAAGTTTAGTTCCAAAATATGCACAAATGCCTCAAAAAGTCAGACGAGCATGTCAACGGAACAACTCGAAAAACGGCCAGTAATTTGTAAGTCTGAGATTTCAGAGCAGAAAAGCAATGAAGACTTATACTAGAGAATCAGATTTTACATAATAGAGAAGTGATTGAAGTCATTTTTCTCAACTATTGTCTCACATTCTACTGAACGGGGAAGGAAGCTTGGAACTCTTTAAATTAGAATCTTGGGACATTTTGTATAGCAAAGAAGCAAGAAGCTAACTGGAAACCGAAACCAAAGGAGCGGTATATTCAGCAAACCGGCTCTCCTTCGGATAAATATAACCAGACTAGATTAACCAACCCTCAGCCTATAAGGTGAGCCAACAAAAACTGGCCGTAATATTGTCAATCATGGCGATAATCAACTAAGCATCCCAATTCAGCTACACTTTAATGGGCTCATATTTCTCACCCACTGCACCACCTTTCTGCTTTTGGAACTCGATGTACCGGAGTGTGCTGGCAAAGAAAGCATCTGCCGATGAATCTGGAGTAGTGGTATCGCTTTGCATTTCGGTTGTGATCAATTCAATTAGGCCCTGGATGGTAGCTACGGTGATCTGCGGGTTGCCCTTCTCGAAAAAATACAAGTATCTACAAGCAAACAAAACAAAAAATGATGAACCTACAAGGAGGAAACCATATTCAAATGAGAAAAGGGAATCACAGAATATGAGAATTACTTGTTCAGTATCTCAATGAAAAGAGAGACTGGCCCAGTGCTACCCCTTGTAGCATTTGACATTTGCTGAGCAGCATTTGCTATTCTTAATGCACGCTTTAGGCAAAGCATCACCCTGGTTCATAATGAGGCAAAAAGTGATTCAATGGAAGACAAAATTTCACTAACAAACACTCTCCCATTTCTGCTTACACGGAGCAGGCAGCTTAGAGAACATCAGATGTTCCATAAGCTACAGTAACTTATTCCAACAAGCATGAAAATAGAAGAGAAATTTCAAGCATTCAAAACTATAAGAAAATGATCAAGAGAAACTAAATATTTCATGTCTACACTTGGAAAATACATAGTGTATTTATAAAGTCTACACCTTCCGGTAACAGCCACCATCTGTGTAAGATTAGAAAGATAAAAAGTGCAACCAATATTTTAGCCATAAGAACTGCCTAGCTATAAAAATCACATCCAACAAACGTGCATAAAACCTGAGTGTAAAGTTTGTAACCCACCTCTCACCATCCTTCATATTATCATGATCGTCAAGCCAGAAGAGATGCGAGCAAGCATAAACAGCTCGACATTGATCAGGTTTTTTTAAAAGCTTCGCAGAGTACTGCATTGTAAGGTAACTTTGTCAGGGTCTTGGCCATAAAATACTCATATTTATGAAATGATTCACATGCCATCTTCCATACAGAAATAACATTAACATGAAAAAAACGTAGAATAACAATTTAAGATTCGAGTATATGTAAAGATCTGGAGCATTTTCATTTGAAAGGTTCGCGTTGTAGAGACTTAAAGAGGTTGCAACCAGAAGCACAAAAAGCATTTCCCAGACATTCTATCTTCTTTTCTTTTCATTTATTCTCTAAACCTTGGCATCCCAACAAATATCTGAATCTCTAATGTGTCCTTAAATTGTTAAATGTTCAGTGTCTAAGATTAGCCAAACTACTAGTTAAAAGTACACATAGATTTGGATGTAATATTCAACATTCAAGCACATGCAAAATATAAACAACGTAGTTTCAGGACTTTGTAGAAAGTACCCCAGTTGCCTTGTGGGTTAAAGTATCCCTGTTTTCAACACCAAAAACGTGCATCTTCTGAAGAGTGCCTATTATTAAATGTAATGCAGTCACTTGAGCTTTTGAATCCTGTAAAAGCAAAGTTACAGCATAAGCATGGGAGGAAATAAAGAGACGAGCCTTGTGATATAAAAAATAATTAACGCGAGCACAAGAATCTAACTTACTGAAATTTCTTCTTCATAAAGAATATATGCTTGGGTAAAAAATTCGTAAGCAACAGGTTCTAAATCACAATCATTGGCAGCCTGATCAACAACAAATGCACGGTAAAAAATTCAGCTATATCAATATATCAAACTATCATGAACCAAATTTCTTGGCAAACCTCAGCACATTGTAGGTACAGCCGAAACGCCAATTCTGGGGCTGGAACGCTGGAAAGGATCTCAATGGTCTGAGACGAAACATTGAAATGTTACAAACATTCAATTCAATATGAACAAGATTATACAAGTTCTTTGAAAAATGCATAATCAAAGTAAACATATAAGGCCACAGAAAAGCAAGCTAGAGGAACAAACATATTTGGAGAAAAGAACATCCAAGTCAATCACGATTTGACATTCCAGCCACAGTTGCAAATGCAACCGATTATACAATGCAGTAAAAACAATACTAAAAGGTGGATACCAAGTTTACACAAGGAAGAAAACCCTCCGCTCCACTTAGGGAGTACCTGAGTTAATAGCTGAAAAATTTTCTTCGGGGTAGTTGGTGTCTCATCTCCAAAAGGATTTTCTTCTTGGCCTTGCAATTGCCTAACCAACTGCAATTAATCAGCAATTCACAGTTACTACAGTTCCATAACATGATGCCCTAGGCCCTAACAAAATCATAGCAATCCTCACTGTCATAATCATTCCTTCATAACCTATAGAAAATAAATAACTCTTCTACGATTCACTCAGCAATTTTCTTCTCAACCTTCACAACCAGTGATTGTGAGGGATGAGAACTTAAATACTAACACACTTCAAAAGTTCAAGTTTATGACACCAACTACTATGAAAGCTTTTATACTCACAGTAACGATCATATTGTTAGAACAACAATAAACTTATGATTATAAGTTATATCAATCAGAATCCACAAAAGAGTTGAGCTGAGCCAAGAGAGGCAAACCTTGAGAGATGAAAAAACAAGGGCAGGAACAGTAAATGGCAGACGTTTTATTCCTCCTGTCAGGATATGCTTCTTGACGGTGCTTATTATCTGCAATTCATTAAGAGTACATGTCATCAGAAAAAACAAAGGCCTCTCGAGAACAGCTAGATGAACTTGCCCATCTATCTGCCATCTACACTACAAGAAAACGTGACTAATCATCCAGAGGAATGGTACCCAAGGGCCCGATAGTGCAATAAAAACCAAAAGGTTTATCACATCCTTCATCTAGGGTCTATAGTTTTAGACATACTACCTTTCATTACGAAATATGAAAGAATGTAAACAGAGAAATAAAATGTCAATAAAAGATTACCAAAATTGAAATGTTAGTAACATGATCACAAAACAAATAAATTAATTAGTTGCATCAATTAGTTGATGAACATTAGGATAGCTGACACTGCCAAGAGATTAGTGGAATAAAGGAAATCTTTCTGTAGGAAGCAAGGTACCATATAAGCTCCATGCATACGCTACCCATATGATTTGACAATAACAATAATGTATACAATATATATCATTAAAATAAAATTATAGAACGCTGATCCCATATTCAACAAAAGCTGTTCATTTCATTTTGTCAAGCTCTATAAGCTCTGTCGATGTCTTCCAGAAATAAAGATTGAAGAGGCATTCACATATGCATTAATTTATAGCACCCAAGTACCTTGAACATTTCGTCGGGGTCGTCATTATACAACATCTGAATAAGACGAGCAACAGAACTTTGCTCCTCCTTGAAATCATCTTCATCAACCTAAAGAATTGAAGTGGGGGGAGGACAAAGGAAAGATAAAACAACCTCATCATGTAACAGAAGTAAGTACCAATATCGGCTAAAATATAAGAAAAAGAAATTATGATAAGTTAAATCAGTTAAAAGGATTAAAGTTACAGATTATCAATATAAAGGAGTAAACCATTATGAGAAACAAGGTTTTCCATTAAAGGAAAGAGAGAGAACCTCATCAGGAAGAGACCCATCTAAATCCTTGATAAGCCCTCTTATCAATTCAAATAATGCCTCAACCTACATAAAAGTAATCCATATAACTAAAAAGCATAATTAATAATAAAGACCAAACAACAAAAGGGAACACTTACATTGTCGGCAGTAGATATTTGAGTTTTATTCTTTGTTATGCTTTGTACAATAACTGTTGCCATGACTTTGATCGTTTCACCATCAAGGTACTCCATGACATGAGAATAGTTTGACAATTTCAATGTAGTGACAATGTCATTATATTTTTCCAATGGAGCACTCAGAAGGGCAACAATCTGCTTTGTTGCTTTGCTGTCTTCAATTTTTCCTCTACCAGAGAGTTTCTTCACACATGCTCCCTGAAAAAGAGATGATAACCAACTTCTTTTTATAAAAGTTAATCCTGCGAGAAAGTCCAGCTAGGAGATTTGATTGACAGAAAATATAAGGTTTGATTGTTTGCTTTACAGCACAGTTTCTAATTCTAACAACCATTGTGGAAAGGTGCGATCAATTGGCTTATAGACGCTGAGTAACTGTGTATTTGTAAACTTAGAAGTCTGTAATTCTAGTAACTTACTTGAAAGCAACTTGTAGCGAACAATTATTTCAACCCAACTTCTAAACAGATCCCTAATTTCTTAACCTAGAATTATTTGGATATTTTATAATCCATCATCTTAACTACATTTAAACGATTAAAAAATATTTGTACATTTCAGTTTGAAGTAGGTAGCAAATTTGATAATCTTTTACGGATGGTAGTTCGGCAAGTAGTAATGTGAAACATGGGAAATATGAACTTTAGCAGCCTTTACATCAGTGCACTTGAAAATCAAATATTACCAAAACAAGATCTGCATAATCAAGCCGATCTGGATGAACATGAAGTGTAAATGTAAGAAGTGCTGAGTATAAAGTTACAACTCCAACTGTAGGCATATCGACCTGTGCTTCTATCACCTGCAAAGTGAATTTTGCACATATATCAAATTAACTAATTAAAATTATCTTTAAAAAAATAGGAACTAGAGACTATTTTTTCAGAAACAAACTTAAGATTCTGTTTACAACCACCAAAAAACAAATCTCCAAGTAAAATTGTGATGTTGAAAATTAAAATTTATTTGAAAGGGGGAAGAAGAAAGAAGAAATGAGGAAATCAAATATAGTAACTCTCAACTAAATTGCCAACCTGGAAGATGTTAATGTTATGGTGTGATACCTTTTTTTTATGTATAAGAAAAAAAATATGTATATTCCTCAAAATAGATTTCTTTGGTTTCTAAAAGGAAGGATCACATCCTTATGAGGAAAAAAAACAACAATTCTTTAATGATAATGAACCAAACTAAAGATATCAGTTTCATACTCAACTAAAGGATTTATTTATTTCATCAATTAAATTTCTAACTACGAATCTCTAAGGCTAAAAGACAAGAATTACCTTCCCAATGGCTTTGCTCAGTTTTGAAAAAGCTTCTACTTGCAAGAATTCTGGTAAAACTTCTGCACTTGAAGCAGCATAGTTTGAAAGCCTTTCCATTAATTGAGACAACACCGTCTTGATATCAACAGATGGCTGAGAAATACAATCGTGAAAGGGACGTAAATAACTTACAAAAATGAAAATGTAAAGTGAAATGAACTACTTTTTATATTATAAGTAGGGGTGATTATCGGTCAATCGGAGTCGATTTTTTGACCGAACCGCCACTAAACCAACCATAATTAGTTTAGTAAATAAACCAACCTCGACCATCATTGAGTAAATGTCGGTCATTCGGTTGGCCAGTTTGCCTCTTTGAAATATTGTGGGAATTCTCAAATTGGAACTTTCCCAAACCGACCAACTTTGGTTTGTTTGGTCAGCTCGGTTTTTCGGTCTATCATACTCACCTCTAATTATAAGAATAATATCAAGAATTTGAAAAATCAAAATGCTGAATTTGTTGCTGCTCTTCACTCTAATTGAGTAAGCACACGCCCATCAGAATCTTATCTCTAACCAATATTTAAAAATGTGTAGTAGGCCCCTACTTATAAAAGTGCAGAAACACAAGCTCAATGTACTATTAGTAGCACAACTACCTACTGGTTGATGGATGGTGATGCCTCCCAAGAGGCTCAAAACATCCAACAAATTAGATGCATTGCACAGAAAAGTCTCCATGCATGCATCAGAGAGAAACCATTTTTTTTTTCTTTCTTTGAAACCAACACTGAAAAAAAAATGAAAGAATATATAAAGGCAAACAGAAAAACAAGTCCAACAAAAAGGGGACTCAAAAAAGATAAAACACGGATCTCCAATCCAGAAAATCAAACAAGGATTGTAATTACAAAGGCCTAGTGACTGATGACCACAGGAGGCACTAAACCTCATCACACAACCTCTCCACTTCTCTAAAATCCCTACTGTTTTTCTCAAGCCAAACTTTCAAAAAAAAGAAATAGCAAAGAAACTAGCATGCTACAAAATTCTCTTCTCCCGGAAAGGCAAACTCACAAGCACCTCCTCCATCATTGTGTGATGGTACAAGTTTCACGAGAACCTAAGAATCAAAAGCATGTCCCATAAACATATCCAACCCCTTTTGCATATAGCATTCATGATGATACGACATTGATGGATAGCCCCAACTGACACCCAACACAGAAGGTTTAAGATAAATCATTATAGAGATCACTTCAACTTAAAGTGCCTTTATCTCAACGATGAGTAAAGAGTAAAATTTTCAACGTTGTTGAGGAACAAGACAAAAAAAAACTGTGGACATAAACATGAAAACAAGCCTTCCCTGGTACCTAATAGAAAAGACATCCAGTCTCACGTTAAATGCCCACCAAACTACTTCAGCACAATAAAAAGTTTTGAAAATGAAACTCATCATTCAATACTGGAAAAAACTTGTTTAACATCCTTTGTATCACATAAGAAAATGGATTTTTAAGCAGTAATGCAAATGATGGTATTGTTCCCCACCTGAAGCTGGGGGCAGGCACCCAACAAAACATCCAGGGTTTGTAAGTGATACTCGTCAGGAAATACTTGAATAATGCATTCCATCAAATAAAATTGAGCAATTTCATCCTTACAATTAACAACCTGCAAAGCATAGGTATGTATGACCATTTGAGTGGAAGTGACAGGTTAGGCGACTCAGCAAACTAGTAAAAGGAAACTGATTTCATACCTGCTCCAGAACTCTAGGAAGTACAATATCCTTGTACATATCAAGGTCAACACCCTCCACCTGACTGAGTATATGCAGATTCTTTCCAACCTAATAACAAGAAGAGGCAGGGCAAAACTTGTATGAGCGTCCATGCAGAATGTACACAATGCCATTTTACTGAAAGTAACCAGTCTCAGAATTCTGATGTTACAAGATCACGTAGCTCGCTCCTTTCCTTCTCCCGTTTCTCCTTGTCCCGGGCAGGCCCCTGCAGACCAGAAAGCCCGACAGCAAGCCTCAACACAGGGTCAGCAAAGAGTATGAATGATTCACAAGCATTATAACCTGCATGACCATAAATCATGCATTCATGAACTATTTGTACCCTCGTGACATGCAATCATCCTCGTACCATGCATGTTCAAACATGAGAGTAGGTGACAATATTGATGACTGAACCCACCTGATGCTGCATTCGTACCCAAAGTTTGTTCATTTCTGTGAAATTTTGGAGTACAAATTCAACTGCATCGATGACAGTGTCTGCATCTCTGTGGGAGCCAAGGAAACATCCACATATTAAGGCCATCTATAATAAATCACAATTTTGTGACAAAAATAAAAACACGAGTTTATATGCTATTGATGCATATTGTGAAGTACAAAGACCATGATTTACATGTGCGTGTGTACGCATCCACAATAGCCTGGGTGATGATAAATGATGTATAACATATCAAAAACTCCAATACTTGTTGGATGCATACCATCACTTGTAAAGCATGATAGACAGATGTCACATGTTAGCTGAACATAGTCCTGTTGGACACAACTAAACCCTTTCTAAGCATAATAAACACATGTCATATCCCAAGCAGTTATTTGGCACTTGCAACTAAAGTGTCCGGACTCCTGTTTACATATTTACTTTTAAACAACATGATGGACAAAATGAGAAATATAGAACAAAATTTTAATAGTGAAAAATATGAAATGCATAGGCATTGGTGACTTGCATGCTTTGTGAATATCAATAAAGATCACAACGATAAATCATTAGAAAGAGATAACTAGTCTCTTCAGACTTCAATATCTAGAGACTTAAAGTATCCGCATACTCTATTATATTCACTACTTCTTTTGGAATACTTCACCCCCTTAAATCTGAAGAATTTATATTTGCCACAAAAAAGTCTGAAGGTCATTAAGTTATGAGATGAAGAACCCTCACCGGAATCACCAATATTCGATTACATAGTGTATACCTGTTTTCTAAAGAAATACCTGAATATCATCAAGCAAAAATGAAAGAATGCACAGGCTTACAGTAAAGAGAAAAGGCCAGCAAATGGGGAGTCAACTAGAAGGGGCATAATCAAATAAAATAAGGCCTAAAGAGTAATTATAAAAAAGCCTAGACACCAGGGTCAGGAGAGAAATAGAGAATCTAACAAAAGACCAAGCATCGTCACAGAAGTCCTCCCTCCCCATGAAAGATTGCACTGTTTTCCCGCCTCATAGGCCTCACAAAATAGCACACAGCCCACCAAATTGACCATTATTGTTCATTTTTTATTGCTAAGCATGCAGTCATTGTGTTTTGAATTAAGACACACATGTAGCTTATTAGTCATCTTAAGCCAATGAATGTTTGAATTCCTTACCCTTCATACTCTGACCCAATATCAGGTAGCTTATCCCTACTGACTTGAGAAAGATAACTCCTCAAGAATAGCCCACGTAAGGGATGCTGAATACCACGGCACATCTCGACCAGATCTTTAAGAATATCTTTTGCAGGAGCCTCCTTGGATTTGATATACACTGATCCCACAGTACAAAGAAGATACCTGGAAAGTTCCATAAATCAAACAAAAGTTCATATAGAACAGAACATATACATTAGTAGGAGTAGCAATGCTTAATAGACAAAATAACACACTTCCAAAGGCTAATGGACAAATACAAATATAACCCAACATAGAGATCTTTCAATCCAACCACCTGAGAACTTTAAACCCGCCAATAGAGAGAGGCAAGGTAGTCAAACCATGAACAAAAACATGCTTCTGTGTCATGAATACCATTGATCACTAAACATAGATACGGTTAATTATATTGGCTCATGAGTAGTAAATATCATTGACACATTTGGTGTTTGAAATCCTTGGAGATTAAATTCTGCTTTTTCTATAACCAAATGGAGCATTTCATTAAAATTCCATATCCAATGGTGCGGTGCATGCATCTTTCTGACTTCAAAATGAGCAGATATCCAATTCTAAGAAGATAATTGGCTTAGTTCCAGGCCTCTGTGTCATACACTTCTTCAAATATGCCATCATGGTTATAAGCAGAAATTTAGAAAGTGATTGCTGAAGAGCTGAGAAAAGACACTAAACTTGGGATTGACCACAGAAGAAGCCTTTTTGACGGAGACCATAGAATTGGTCAATTTTGTTTCCAAGCAAGAGTGTAAGAACATTTATCAAACTGAGGACAGTGTTTAGGGACTCTTGACTACACAAATCAGCAAATATCTACCTATAAATGCATCAACCACGACATCAGAGAGATTACTTTCAGAAAAAAAATGTGATACTGCAGGATAAAAGGGTAACCAATTTCCTATGGAAATTGAGCCATAGTCGCATGAATAAGAGCCCACCCTTTATAGTCTCCCTCTCCTGGATTTATTTGAATTGTACCTTGAACGATGATACTGACTATTTGTTCATTCATTGTGAACGGCCAAAGCCATGCTACTTCATGTGTCAAGACATGGCCCTGGCTTTCTGTTATACTATAGATATTGCTGGCTGACCTCCAAAAGATCTCTCAAGTCAATGATTTTGGGTAAAGCAGGATTATCGTTCAGAATTCTCTTACAACTTTTTTATGGGGCATTTAAATTACTAAAAACAGTATGGTTCTCAATGAAAAATACAAGATATATTGTGACTTTTGAGATCTTACACTACCTTTTTATAAAGAAAACACTTAACTTTCATTGAGAGTCCATAAATGGGAGTCAAACTACAAGAAAGAGTCCAATCAAGAGAAATAAGACCTACAAATCACAATAAGAACTCTAATGCCTTCTGAAGATTTTGTTGTTTCTCTTGCCCAAAAAATAGCATACACCCTAGTTTGCCACGTAGTGTTACAGGCACTTGAAAAATTATGATTCTACAACAATGAGCATCCACATATATTTGCCACATTGCTGCCATTTATTCCATTATTTCTATACTCCACTAAACTCAATTCAACAGCAAAGTTAAGGGTCAATGACCATTGAGCTTAACAGTGTAAGCATTCAAACACGATACCTCATACCATAACTTAGTACACCAAACACAAAATTCCACTCAAGATGCTAAAATTGTTTTTGGCAAAAAAAATGAAAATTAAATGGCATCCATGTTTCTAAAGAAACTCGCACCATCTTACAAAGAGGAGAAATATCAAAGCCCAGCTTGCAGTAACAGTAAATCAAATTTCAGGACAAAAATTACTCACAGTCTGGGTAATATATTGCCAGCATGCTGTACAAGTTCATACAAGTCGATTATTGAGCAACCCCGCTTCGTCTCCTCCATAAAGAAAATTTCTAGCTTCCTCAACTCGTCAAACGCTCGCATGTCTGAAAATGTAAAAACAAAAAAAAAATGAAATTTTAAGAAACAACTCATAGATTCTATTGTTTTCTTCCATTCTAAAGACAAAAACAGAGTTACCCAGTGACAGAGAGAAATAGCTCACATAAATCATAGTATTTATGAGGGGAAAGCTTCGAAGTCCGCAGCTCAGAAAGCATCTGCGCAGAATACTTCAAAGCATCTTTGAGATTGTTAGAGTCCTGAGGCAACACCAAACCGAAATTAGGGTTCAAATTGAAAACCCAATTTCTGAATCAACCCATTCCAAGCTTTCCCATGAATTCCTCCTTGATCTATACAGTAGGCGTATAAAAAAAACAATTAAAGTTGCAAGAATTGAATAGAAATACCAGAGATCGGTGCATGTAGAACGCATTCTGCTGGAGACCGGCGATCCCAGCAGCAAGCCACTTCTCCTCGTCCTCAACTCCGTCGGAAATCATTCTTGTCGCCGTTTTTGGTTCCTCCGTGTAAAATCCTTCCTGTGGAGATCAGTTGTGATGCGATTTCAAGTTGAACCTGGCTATGGCTTCCACGATCACCTGACAAATGTCGTTCGGGTCAGCGAGAGAAAATCTAAGGGGCTTTGAGGTTAACGATCCGCTAAGTCCACACCCGTTTGGTTGTTGGATCCGATTCCCTCCCAATTTTAGATCCGAACCGCCATTCTTGTTGGAGCTTAAATACTTCCTAATTCCTGACAACTTAAATCTCTTTAGAAAATATATTATAAAAAAAATTAAATTCACCATCAAGATCCAAATTTTAAAAAATTACTAATAATAACTCTTGTTGTTGTTATTATTTTTACCATCCTATTGAATGTTTGGGTTTTTTTATTAGTTAAAATCTTTATTCAAAAATAAGAATTGGTAAAGAGATCAAATTTAGAAAGATTTTAGATTATGAAATTTTAGTAGAATATCGATGATGTCAAGAACTCAGACATGAAAAAGTTAATTTGAATAAAGTTAACTTTGTACCAAATTTCAACAAGATGAAAAGCTAATTTGGTTGTTTTCTTTGATGTCCTTACTCTTTGTCTTGTAATCATTATTATTGTGGCTGTAGTTTATTTGTTCTTTGACCTCAAACTGCAAAATTCCCCACTTTTCTTGCAAGTGGCAGTTCAAGAGAAGAAAAAGAAGAAAAGCTTTGTGTTCTTGATGTGTTATTTCTACCTCTTCCAACACTTGAACAAATTCACAATCGCTTTGTTGGAATAGAAGAGATCAAAGAGCAACAACCAATTTCAAGAACACTAATTTCACAATCATGTCAGATTCCACAACTTATCTTTACAGGCCAAACAATGGTAATGGGTAACCATTGGTTGAATAAGCAACCAAAAGGTAGTGCTATAAATCATAAATTCAGGGAAAAACAGAACAAACCACTCTTTAGAATATATATATATAGAACTATACAAGTAACAGGTTCGGAATAGATTATTCCCACAACTACAGTCTTGAATACTTTTCAACCCTCTCGCTCCAACAGAACAAGAAGTTCCTTTCCATGATACCTAAATCTGCATCAACGCAGGCCTACAAAATTTGTAGAAATTCCTATATAATTGCTGCACCAACTAAAAGAGAAAAAACCCCTATATACAGAAACAAAACACAGCGGGGCATTGCTAGCCACTATAATCAACGAAGTTTGTTTTGAGCAACAGCTTGGCATAACTCGTCCTCGTAAAACAGAACCCGGTTTGAAGCCAAGGATTTGCAGAGAGGTTTAGATATAACAGATGGCACCATGCATCTTGGAGGAAAAGCTGATTCTTGAAAGAGAACAGCAGCAACCTGCCTCATCTCTGAAACTTTGAGACGAGATGGTGGACGAGGACCATGTCTTGGTGCTTTTGGAGTGTGAGGACTTGGCAATGAAAACCCTTTGCCATCTCCCTTGCTGTAGATCATTGTTTTGATCAGATCAATAAGACAAGGAAAAATTACAAAAAATATGCTTTCAAGAATACAATTATTTTTTCAAAAGTATCAATATTACAATTATTCTTTCAAAAGTTGCAATATTATCCTTAATCCTTTATACCAGTTTCAGAAATAACACTGTAATCAAAATCCAATAGAATGTTCAAGAAATATTGGAACTTGAATATGAGTGAGACTGAATTGGAAAGAAAGTTTGGAACACAAACACAGCCACACGCTCCGGGGCCAATTTTTATCCAAAGTTCTAACATGTTTGGAACACTGTTACTTCTTCTCTAAACAAGTAATAGTGAGATATTATTCTTAACTTAGCTCTAACATAAAGGTTTAAATCAATACTAACTTTACAAAGGGCCAGTGTTCAGTAGGTTGAGGGGTGGTTATCCTCAACATCTCCTGCCTGGACCGATCTGGAGTTGTGTAATTGAAGTGAAATTGCCTTGCCAGCAAAACCTGTTAAAAACAAAGATGGTCAACATCCAAAACTTGTGGTACATTTGAAGCAGACAGATAAAAGACTTACAGCCTTTCTGATTCGTTGACAGACATGAAAAACTGCCCTCAGTTGGTCGTGGTGTAAATGGCAAAGTATTTTCACCTTGAAGTTACAAGTGGAAAACATTAGAACATCAGCAGCCAAACAACGCAGAAAATTAATATCCTATACTACAAAATACCATTACATGTAAGATCACGTTCAAGAGTACAGACACGGATACAACAGCAAGTATCCAGATTAGATCAATATGAGTGCATCAAATTTCTATGCCGTGAAACAGGCCCTTAAAGTTTAAAAAGTTGGGTTTTTTAGGTTTGTGATGAAGAAAAATACAGCTGAGTTCTAGCTAAAATTGCTGAATAACACATGCATAAGCACAAAGGTTTAGGCCATTTACTAAAAGTAGATCCAAACCTCCACATGTTGGGAACTCAAAAGAAGAAAAAAGAAAAGTAGGTCACGTATACTCCTTAATAATACCCTCACGGAGTGAAAAGGCTCACAAGAAAGTTTCATCTACTCATTAAGACAAGAAACAACTCCTTGACACTAGAATGAAATAAAAAAAAAAAAAAAAAAACCCCTAAAAACAAAAAAAAAAAAAAAAAAAAAAAAAAAACCACCGAAAACTCCACCATCAAGTAACTGAGCAAGCAATTCATAACTGACAGCTCAAGTAACAGGCTATCTTGAGGATCTCTATAAGTTCTCCTCCCATAGATCAAAAACATGGAACCTAAAGGAAGATCCATACAACTTGAAAAGAATAGAAAATAGAATGAGATGTATAATAATCACAATACCAATAGATCCATAGGTAGAGATTCCAGCCGTGACTCTGATTCACAGTCTTCAACCCGAGGGGTTTTTGGAGTACCAATATGGTTTATATGCATCACCAGTTTCACAGGTGACAACATCAAAGGACTTCTATCAGAAACCTTATCCTCAAGCACCCCATTCCTCTTCGTCTTCCCAGCATCCAACACGGCCACCCTCTTCCTCCCAAGATCAGTACAAGATTTAGCAACCGAACCCTTACTACACCTGAGCTGCGCCAAAGCACCCGGCTTCAAATACTTCCCACCAGAACCCTTCGACCTCCTTCTCCGCTTCAATTTCTTTGGCTCCCTATCATTCGTAAACACCTTCCCCATCCCTTCCTCGATTTCCCCAATTTACAGCAACCACAAACAAACGCCTTTTTTCTACTCCTCCAATAAACCCTCAACATCAATAATTAAACCCAACCCATCAACATAACCTGCCATATAAAATTCAAAACACTTCCCATTTCATTAACCACCGAAGAAACTTAAAACCCCAAGAGAAACAACTTCTTGAACATTTAAAAAATAATTTAAAAAAAAAAAAAAAAAAACCCACCTCAAAAATAGTTTAAAAAATTACAACCCAAATCCCCTCAAGACGAGCAAGTGATTACAAATCGAAAACACACAAGAAACGGAGCAAGAATCGAAATGGGGAACAAAATCAAAACAGAGTAAACGAAAATGAATTAAATCAAAACAAAACCTCGGAATCGAGAGAGTTCAGGATAAATTCCTCGAAATGCGCAGAACGAGAATGAGTTAGATAGAGAGAGAGAGAGAGAGAGGAAGGGAGGGAAAATAGGGACGAGAAGTGAAAGAGGGGCTAGGGTTTCATCTTTATTTGAATTTCACGAAACTGCCCGCCAAAAAATTCATCTTTTTTATTTTATTTATTTTTATGCTAAGCCAAGGTTTTGGAAGAGAACAAGAAAACTGCAGGACACGTGTGCAGTACCTATTGGGTTAAGGCTATACGACGTGTAAGAGTGGGCCATAGGAAATGGCGGTAATTACGTTATTTATATATAGAAAGTAATATAATTTTCTCTTTTTATTTTTAAAAATTAGGTGAGGGGGGGAAAACCAAAATATACTTTATGCATTTTGGAGGGAAATTAACATTTAACATAAAGTTTTTTTTTCTTCTCATTCAATGCTTTATTTCATCTTTTTAATTTCATCCATTTAATTAATATAAATGTTACTTCACTTGCTTCATAATTCAATAATAGAATTTTACAATTAATTTAGTCTCATTTTCCAAAAGAAAAAAAAAATGTCGGGGATTGAATGGACAAAAGTACCCTTAAGTGGGAGTTGTGGGCAACAAAAAATGCAAGGGTAAAATAGTAAATGTGGGGGGCAGATATAGGAAGCGGGTGGAAATGGATGTGAACGAGGAAATTTCATGTGAGATATTAATATTTGGTGTAAAGTACAAATAAACCCATTCATGCCGCGTGAATCACTCGTGACTTGGAGCTTTCTTTTTGGCTAACCTCAAGGGTATTTCCGTCAATATTAGTTTTATTCGATTAACATGAAGTTAATAAGTAAATAAATAGATGTTCTAAATTGTAATTAAAAAACCATATAACAAATTTAGAAGTGATTTATATTTGAGGGTAAACTTAAATTGTAAGTAGTGTAGTGTAGGTTATTTAAATAGAAATTAGTACAAAAATAGAAAAATAAATCTATGTATGGAATGGTGGAGAAAAAAAAAATAGAAAATAGAGCATTGGATTCGGATTTGAAATGAAAGTAATGTTTGTTTGGTTGCAACAAATACATTTTAATAAATTGTTGTGAATAGAAGTCAAATCCATTCAAACACATTTGTATCCAACTTTAATAATGTGTGTGTATCTATATAATATATATATATATATATTCACTTGCACGTGTGTGCTTCTTCCACTCCTCACGTGTTGCCACGCCCTTAGGATCATGTGTCACGTGATTTTCTTTTTAAATTTTAATTTTTTAATTGTTTATCTACTTTTGAAATTTCCAAGCTTGATTGTATATAGAATCCTATGTTGTAAGAGTTGAGAGATTTGTTTGTAGTTTTTAGAAAAGTTGAGTTGATAACTTATTATTTATTTATGTGAATCGTGTTGTTTTTTGTGAACCCATGTGTTAGTTGTGGTTATGATTTCAAGCTAAAACCGCACCAAACCGTTCGATAAAATTTGTCTTTCTATTTTAAATCCCAGACAATCTCGAGCCACCAAAGTATTGAGTTCTATAAAATTTTCTTTTCTATTTTAGATATCAGTAGATCACAAGTCAACATGTTTAACCGAGTTTTAAAAACAAAACCTTTATGAACATGTCTTTAATGTTTTTAAAATGAAGCGGTTCGGTTTGATTTTAGAATCTGTTTAAAATGTTAAACATAACCGAACTACATAAGAAGCGGGTTCAACATAACACAAATCACATGCAATCGGTTTCGATTCGATTCGGTTTAGTTTTCAAATATTTTATGAAAACCCCTATCACATATTATCATACTAAGAAAAAAAAAGAATGATACATTCAAGATTGCAATTATCTCCGTGCACAATCACATGTTTCAGCGTGACTGCTTATGTGTGTATATAAGTACAGTAAACTAATCCTGGTTGTGAAAATTGTTGAAATACAATATTAATACTATGGTTTGTAAAAGCAATCTTATTCATTTACGTTAAATTAAGCATAACTCAATTGGTATTATAGATGTATCAGTAATACTAAAAAACGTTGTTTAAAATATTTACCCTTAATTATACCTAACAAAAAAATCAATCCACCTATAAAGTTCGTTAAATTAACACCATAGGCAACTCAAAGTTTAGAGTAATGCATTCTCGCTACCTAGAAACAATGGGCTTCTTACTGGGCCACTACCGAAGAAGCCCAATAATAATGTAAATTTGTATCGTTGGGCTGGATGGTAAAGGTCCGGCCCATTAGTCGAAGTTTTTGTAGTTGTACGATATTGGTGTTAGAGTTTTTTAATTTATTTTTCCTTTAATGTTTGTATATTATATTTAAATTGAATGCAAAAGATAAAAATATGTTAATTGGCATTATTAAAGTGATTATATCAAACTCTATTGGAGCAGTAAGATCCAATAATCATCAATTCAATCTACTGCACTGAATGCCCCAAGTTCTTTATTTTTCTTCTGCCTTTTTTTCTATAAGACAGAAAATAATTGGACCCATTGTTTTTAAACTTAAAGATAGGAAAGTTATTAATGATTGACTCATTGTCTGGACCTCTTTTTTTTTTTTTTGTTTTGTTTAATCTTCTCTTTTAGTCTAAATGGAAACTCTCACTCGTAATCGAAAGCATGCACTATAATGTAAGGAGTCTTAGAATTCGAAGTTGAACCCTGTGTAAAAAGAAGAAGGGCGCGCCATGCCAAACTCCAATCCAAACTAAGTAGAGGGAAGATGGATTTTAGTCAACTCTTCAAAAGTACTATTGGGCGAGCAAAAGTACGATCTCAAAATTTAAAGAAAACACATTTATTGCACAAATTGAGCCCTTTGATCTAAATCCATCCAAAAAGTTGTTCAAAGTATTAACCTACGATTCTTAGACTAGAGATCTCCAATCTAATTAGATCGAGGGCATACAACGACGACGACTTAACCTTACGATACCATAATCTTTGCCTCGTTATCTCAGTCAATTATACGTAAGATTAGATAAATATTCTCCTTTAAACTTTAACTCACTCATTGGATATGATGCACTAAAACTATATCAAACATTTGACCCTATATGAGTTAAAATAAACTAATCAAAACATATCATCCCGTTTACAATATAAAACCATCACTTGAACTTACATAAAGTATTAATATATATATATATATATATAATTAGCAATGATAGAATATAATATAATATAAGAAGGATTCTTAAGTTGAGTCATTTTTTTGTTTGTTATTGTTGGTGTTTGCATGAAGAAGTATAGCTAAGCTATAGCTCCACTTTGCAGCTTAAACAAATGCGTATGTTTTGTTAAGTAAAACCACTAGTCTTTGCAACTTTTTCAGTGGAAAAGCTAAGTCATAGATGTTTGAACCAAACTTCCCCACTCACACATTTCATTTTATTAATTATATTTGTTAATTCTTAGTGGAAATCATAGTCATACCCACCATTTTAATTTCATTGACTCCCCTTTTAAAACTTTTTATTGTTCTTTTTGTCTTAACAAGGGCACTTGATAAATTAATTAATATGGTTGGTGAAATATATGAATTTTTTTTTTCATTGTTTTGGAGTATTTTCATATTTACAACTTATAGTTATTGATATGCTACAGTAATCGATGACCTGAGTAATAGAATCTAAAATTTTGCTAATTTAAAAAATGTCTCATATATATATAAAATTATGATAAATAAATAAAATTGATAAGGAGTGGTTTAATAAATATGTTTTGGTGTTAAAAATAATAAAGAGAAACCAATTATAATTTTTTGGGTTAGTTGAAGAAAAAACCAAAAGTTGACAGGTAGAGTTTAGTTGCCAATAAATGAATAAAAGGTCACGGGGGGAAGGGAAGGGAACTAAAGAAAAGGGCTCACATTCGGTTGTGTCTCTCAATCCACTTTTGGTTTCCATCCATCCATGTGAGTTCTTCTGATTTTGACATTTTTCTATTTTTTCTTCTTCTTCTTCTTTTAAAATAGTTGTATGTATTTATCATTGTTTTTTTAATTTGTATGAAATGATCTCAAGAAGAAGTGCAATGCAATTGTTGAATTGTTAACTTTATTATATAAAAAATATTGATATTTAGAGTATAGTTGAAAATGTTAGGAGTGGATTGTAAGAATTGGAATAAAATCAAAAGGCACATGATGAGCCCCATATCCAAACACATCCTATCCCTATCCTAAAATTAAGCCTTCCTTTTTCCCCATTGCATTATTTCCAACACCAATCAAATATATTATCCAAACCCAAAACTAAAATGAAAGCAACCCAATTAGTTCATATCAATTTGTTTGAACCACTATAATAATTTCATTTATAGGAAAAGCAAAGTCTATTGACTATAATTGACAAGATGTAAATATTACTATTACATTTTTGGTAAACTATTCTTTCTTCTTTTTGACAAACCACTTTAATTATTAAAGTGACTTAATCATATGCTTGATTTGGGGAAAACAAAAAACTCAACCCACTTCACATCAATTGAGTATTAGCATAGTCCAACCTCTAATATATTGATATTAAAAGACCTGCCCATCCATGTCCAAAATTATTTTATTTCACTACTTTTTTTTTAATACATATTACATTTCATAAATGAGAAGGAAACTTGTAGCTTACAATAAGATAAAGTCATTAAGGTCATGATTATTTTAATCAAATTTTCAAAGTAGCTCAAAAATTGTACTATTAGTTAAATTCAAGCGAAATTGAATACGTAATTTAAATATATTTGTAATTCAGTGAAGATAACTCATAGATTAAACATGTGACTCGTACTAAACTTAGTGGCGTTGCCATGTTAACAATAGACGGTCTCATTGACCAAATTATCTTACAAAATATGGATGTTTTGTCATTTGGTTCGAGCGATTTTTACTAAATTTCAATTTAACCGTGGTAATATAGTTGAATTGCTCAAATTATAACTAAACTATTCAGTTAAGAATTTTACTCGTATTCTATTGATTATCTCTACTTAACCCTGGAATTTGATAAGGTCAAATTAATTATATTTGAATATAAAATTGGCACAGAGACACATAAAACAATATGAAAATTTGTGGAGATAGTAGATACTGTATGTGTAATGGCCTAGGCTCGTAAAATTTTTCGATTGAATTCTTATAATTAAGTCATCGAAAAAGAAGGTACATCTAATCGGTATACACAACAACTTTTTATTTTATTTTATTTTATTCTCACTAATCATGCTTTTTATATCATCGCATGAGCTCTCCACTCAAAACGATAATCCAATCGAGGTCACGTCACAATCGATCGATGGTAATTTAAAAAGTGGTTGTCATTTGATTACATTTACCGTTGTTTACTTATGTTCTATAATCGCAGTGAACTGTGCGGCGATCTGTCTCCAAATTTATAATAAAATCACACAATATAATTGAATCACTGAAAATCTTATTGATCAACTTCATTACAATTGAAAGATACATCAGACCCATTACCTTTACCTCTGTCATTACAGATAACGTGTTATTGTAACAAATATGATAAATATGAATGCGTCTTTACTTTTACCGTTAGGATCAAACAATAACAATAAACATAAAATCGTAAAACACGACGTATTTATAACTACAATTAATAAAAGCGATTAAAAGCAATCTAATTATGTTTGCAATTCATATCCATTTTATAAATTACACGCATTTTCATTCCAAACATGCGATCTAACTTCGTAAATCGAGAAAGATAAACTCAAGATTGAACTTGAGCATGGTTGAAAAGTGAGGTGCAATAGAAGGGGAAGATGGTGAGCATGTGATGGATGCGCCATTAGTGGGGCGAGTGAGTGGTTCCTTTGGTTGGGCTGCCTAATCATCAATCATAATTATATTCATAACAAAAAGGCATAAACGAATGTCCCATTAACAATAGCAACTCATTAACCCCTAATTATTCTCTATCACAATATGCTTCTTGCAGTCTACCTCTCATAATATATAAATATATATGCATATATTAATTATTAATTATTGTCTTCTTATTTATAAATTTAATGTTTTGGTCAAGTGTATTATATATCTAAATTAGTTAAACTATATGCAATTAAAAAATGTATATAGACAAATCACAAAAACTACTCCCTTAAACTTGTTCACATTTTCAAATTTGGCTCTTGAACTTCCCTAGTGCAAGATATAATAATTATAATGTTTGAAGAGTCAATTTTCATCATTTATGGATATGATTTTTTATAATAATGTCGAAAGTTTGAGAGTCCAATTCTAATACTTTTAGAAGTCTAGAGACCCATTTGTTATCGATAAAAGTTTGAGGGCTTAATTGACCCATAAACTTTTAAAAATGTTAAAACTGGACGGTTAAATTTACAATAATTAAAAAAAATATGGACCAACAAATGATACAAATTGAAACTAAAGCCCATATAATCAGTATGACGTATATAATAACGTAAGTTTGAGGATTTAATTTTAAAATTTAGATAAATTTGATGGGTTAGATTTTTGTATTTGAAAGCTGAAGAGTATGATTTTTTAAAAAATTATAATTATTTTAAAATTTATTTGGAAGAATGTTGGTAAAAGCTTTAATTCTAAATACAAATATTAACATTTAATATTAGAAATAAATAATTTAGAGACATAGTGAAAATTTAATGTTTGATATATCTAAGGATTGAGTTTTGTGAGTTTAAAGAATGGGGTTAGGAGTAATGTTTTGATTAAGAAATAATTTAGGTAATTAAGTATATTAAGATGCCAACCCCTATTGCTATTTCATGAATGGTTTTACTTTTAACCCTAAGTTTAGTAAGTAATTAAGAGGTCCACTTCCAGCCTGTAAATAAATAAATAAAAATTAATTAACACACCATTTATTGAAGAAGAAGAAGGAGAAGGGTAAAATCGTAAACTGAAATTCACATGGAGGCCACTCCACTGCACTTCCCCTTTCTTCTTCCTTTGTCTGTAATGGCGTAAAGACTTCTCACTCTGCTGCTACAACCACACCTCACACACCCTTTTTTCTTTTCTCTCTCTCTCTCTCTCTCTCTCCTCCGACAAATTACACCGAAACTGAAAAAGAGGACTAAACTCAAGCAAACTGATGATGATTTTCTGAATTTTACACATGGAAGGCGAAGTTGGAATGAGAAGAAACACAATACAATTTTCCCGCAAAGCAATGCATCACCTGTGACTTCTGACTTGTCACCATTCATATTTTCTCTCTGGTAATTATTCGTCGATTTTTTTTCTCTTTATGTATTTCTCCATTTTTTATTTTTTTATTTTTAGAATTCTGATATTTGCTTTGGGAGTGTGTGAGGTCATGTCGTTGTAATGGCGGAGGTCTGATAATTTATTGCTGTTTTTTGAGAATTCTAATGCATTTTGAATGTTACTACTATTATTATTATTATTTTGGGTTTATTTGTTTCGTTGAAAAGGTGAGTCGATGAATGGAAATGGAATATACTAAAGAGTAAAGTGTAAAGTGTAAATTGTAAAGAAGAGTTCGTGTTCTGGTTTTTAGTATTGATGTTTTTGTCGATTTTTTTTCTTTACCTGATTTGTATGTTTTTTTTTCTTTGATTCTGTTGTAGCCGACATGCATTCTGGTGAGTTTGAGGCGCCGACGTTGGAGATCTTGTTCTTGATCTTCTGATTTGGCTTTGTATTGTTACGGATTGGGTTCTTTCTTTTGATCTTGAAGATTCGTTGCTGTGTTGAATGTCTTGGTTAATGTCAGCTTCCTGTGGAACTACTTCGTTGTTGTGATCGGTGGTGGTGTTTCAGATTTCGAGCTTGGCTGATTTTTATGGAGTGAGTTGGAGATTATCCGGGGACTTGGTTTTTGAGCTTTTGAGTGTTGGGGAGTAGAAGGTTGATTGAGAGTTTTGAGAAGTAATTATGTCTTCGTGGGAAACGCTTGGGGAGATTGCAAATGTGGCCCAGCTTACGGGCATTGATGCTGTTCGTTTGATTTCCATGATAGTGAAATCGGCGAGCACTGCACGAATGCACAAAAAGAACTGCAGGCAATTTGCTCAGCACTTGAAGTTGATTGGAAACCTGTTGGAGCAGCTTAAGATCTCGGAGCTTAAGAGGTATCCTGAGACTCGGGAGCCTCTGGAGCAGCTTGAAGAAGCTTTAAGAAGGTCGTATATTTTAGTTAACAGCTGCCAGGATCGCAGCTATCTCTATCTGCTTGCAATGGGGTGGAACATTGTTTACCAATTCAGAAAGGCCCAGAATGAAATTGACCGATATCTGCGCCTTGTTCCTCTGATTACACTCGTCGATAATGCTCGAGTCAGGGTATATATTTGATTCTGTTTTTTTTCTTTTTTCCAAGTGTTATTATTTATTTGTTTATTTAAACAATAGGATCTTCAAAGATGCGTTTTCCTCATGCATGTTGACTTTCTCGTTTTTTCATCTGCTCTCGATAAAAGTTATTTCCTTCATTAACAAGAGGGGGAACTTGAAAAGATCACAGCTTAAAATAAAGTAAAAATGGAAATAACTGCTAGGCGGTTGTGAGCTTTGGAAAATAAAACTTATCATTGATGGATAACCATAGGAAAATCTAGTACTGCTGTACACATATCAGTTGAATTTGAATAGTTCATCTAACTTACTGCCTACAGATGCTTCTTTGAAATTTCTTGACTTATTTGATAACGTAATCTGATTAACTTCAAATTCTCAGGAGAGACTGGAAGACATTGAGAAGGATCAGCGTGAATATACTTTAGATGACGATGACAAAAGGATTCATGAAGTAATTCTGAACCCAGAACCTTCAAAAGATGAGGCAATGGTGTTGAAGAAATCCCTTTCTTGTTCTTATCCAAACTTGCCGTTTAACAAAGCTCTACAAAAAGAAAATGAAAAGCTTCAGCTAGAACTACAACGGTCTCAAGCTAATCTGAATGTGGGTGAATGTGAGGTTATTCAACGTTTGATAGATGTCACTGAATCTGTAGCTGCAACTTCTCTTCCTGAGAAGAATTCACCTGAAAAATCCCATAAAGTAGTGGAAAAGACGTATGTAGATGCTAACAATGGAGATTCATCTGATGAACACTTCTATAAGAATACTGATGCTCGGACAACCTCAAGGTCGGCTATTTTCTGTTTTCAGCATCAATAACAGGGTTCTAAGTTAATCGTGAAACTAAGGATCACCATGGAGTTACTCTTGCAATTTTAAATCTAAAAGGCGAAGATCCTAAATAGTTTGACTTCGAGTGTTCTATAAAATTTCCAAATTATGAAGATTGTTTTTGAGAACTGTTTTGTTTTTAGTAATTGTCCTGCTAACAAAGTTTTCTCTACATAAATAAAGTATTCTTATTATTTATTTAAAAATATCAAATCTTTTTAAACACTACTTCCAAATTGTCTCCAAATCTCTCTATCATAGAATGTACTACCACTTCCGTAGGCATGTCATATATTATCAAAGTGCGTGATTCATATTGATTTTTTTTTCCTTTGTTGCAGAAAAAGTTCTTCCGTATCATCAGGACACGATCTGCTCTCAACTAGGGGTTCTGATCGGTATGGTGAATGGCACACTGACTTACTTGATTGTTGTTCAGAACCTTCTCTGTGTATGTTTTCCTTCTCACTTCTAATTTTTAAAGGTCCATTGAGATTGGATTCTAAAGGAAAGGGGCTTGTTCACTGGGCATAATTTATGCATATTCAATTGGTATTATGCATGACGGAATTGATGAAATTGACATGGACTGAGACTAACAGAAGGATTGCTCTTGAAAATTCTGTTCTCTTTAATTGCAATGTTTCAGTTCAAGTAACACCGCTTGTTTTATGTTTCCAGGTCTTAAGACTTTTTTCTATCCTTGTGGGACTTTATCAAGGATTGCTACAGTTGCAACTAGTAGGCATACATGTAAGTTAGCTTTGTCTTTAGATTTCCATAACAAATTAGAATTAGAATAAAATGTCCGACACAAATTTAATTATATTCACAACTATGCTTATTGTTTCTGCCTTTTTTCTGAAATAATCTATTTTCATTAATCATCAGCACCAGCAGAAGCATGCAATGATTTGATGGCATATACTTTGATACTGTCGTGCTGTTGCTATACTTGTTGTGTTAGAAGAAAGCTTCGCAAGATGTTAAACATCACGGTAGTTTCCTTTTCTGCCTGATTAATTAATCTTCTGTTATATTATATTTGACAATTCACGTGCATATTAGAGAGACAGTTTCCCTTGTTTTGTTCCTTCTTCCATTCAATTATTTTATATTAGAATTTTGTTTTCAGACATCCAACTTCTAGAAACCCATATATTAGGTAGTTAATATTAATTATATTTCCTGAGATTCAACAATGCAGATTTGTAGCAATTAAGCTTTGCAAACACATATTTACAAACCAAATAAGCTCGATACTTAAATCATCAACGAACAAGATTATTTGTGCAAAACAAGATTATTTGTGCAAATATTATTTTCATAAAGAACTGAATGGGAAAACAAGGACTGAAATCTGTGGCAAATTGACAGGGAGGTTTTGTTGATGACTTTCTCTCCCATCTTATGTGCTGTTGCTGTGCTCTGGTTCAAGAATGGCGAGAAGTTGAGATACGTGGGGTTTATGGTATGTTCTTCTGCCCTCTCATACAACTCTATTGCATTGCAAAGAAGATACTTCTCTTATTATTAGAGAATTATAACTTGATATCATAGGTTAGCTGGAAGTCATGTGCTTTTGAACTCTTGTAATGTCATTTCTTTCTCACCTCATATTTTATAAGAGTGGTTTCGTTTTATTTACAATTTACAAACATTTTTGGATACCGAAACTTAAGTTGATATATTAAAGCAATCGTGCAGGTCCTGAAAAGACGAAAACAAGCCCTCCACCCTCCCAATACATGGAATCGTAAACGTACAGTCGACGCATATTGAACCATCCATAGTCTTGGAATAATTTCGATTCGTGATAGAGTTATGTAATTGGATACAGGCAAATCTAGTTGGCTTGTAACCAGAAGCTTCCATTGGCATGATGCTTTTATATGTTATTACTTACTATACACAACCCTTTACTTTTTGTATAGTTGGTGTATCATAGATTTGTTTCAAAACCTTTTATAGCGTTTGGAATTGAAGTTTCTTACTCCCATGATTATGCCTTAGTTCAGCCCTTCAGATTAGTTTTGGTCATTTCTCCCTTTTATAACTTCCAAACTTGCATTTTTGGAGAACCATTGTCCATTATATTCTTTTTCTTTTTTCTTTCTAATTCTGACCTTTAGTGAAGTGAATGTGTTGTGCTCAAGTTAACAAATTTGTTTTATTTTAGTTGTTAAATCTTCTAATGTGTTGTGTGTTAACTATAATATTCCAATTTTGTTTCTAAATTTATTTAAATAATCATACTGAAAGTAGACTTTGTTTGTTGAATAATTAGCATTTCAAAATGACTATTTTTAAAAAATATAATTAAAAACATATAACTTTTGTGTGTGTGTGTATATATATATATATAGTCGATTCGAGTATGAGCTCAGGGATTGAAAATTAAAAATTTTCACATTTTGGTTTGAAAGATTCTAAAGAGATAAAATGCCAGTCAGGGGTCTTGTCCTGTCGGCCACTCTTTAAGCTTTCTTTATTGTAATCAATTCGACGACACGTGTATCAACCTCAATGGATAAATGATATCTCAGCGGGAGATTCGTTTATCTATTTAAGGGCACGTCCCTCGTCCCGTAATGGTATCAGAGCCTTAGTTGCTCATTTTACTTATCTCTCTTCTTTATCTCTCTATGGAGTAAACTCCATTCTGAATCCGGGAAGGATGGTAACTAGTCTTTAATTATATTCTTTTCTTATTTATTCTTTATGATAAGCTCTTCAATCCGTTTGTTCTTGTTCTCTCTCTGTTAATAATCTCTTGTTCAGACAAGCTTAAGCATGGCTTGGTCAACCTGTAAGCTTTGAACAATCTGATTATTAGCTCAGATCGATTGATATTTTATGAACGAAAAAGAAGAACTGATCATTTTCGATAAAAAGGATAAGAATATTATTAAACTCTTGGGATCAGACTTTCAGGATTCATTCTCCTTCTCCCCATGCTATCTAAAATAAAAAAGAAACTCTCTCCTAAACCTCCTATAATTACCTCTTCTCCTTCTTCTTCTTCAAGTAATCCCAGAGACGAATCTGAGGATTTAAACGACACTCTATCAAAATACAGCAAGATAGAGAATCAATTATCTCAAATTGAGAACAGACTTCAAAATTGGTCTATTCCCAAGATTGAGCCAACAAATATCTATGCTCCTTCTTCTCTTTGGAAACTCAAAGCAGAAAAGGATGTCATTAGAATCTCAGAAGAAAATATTCCGGTTAAGCAAGACTTTACGGAATGTCGTCTTCTCATCAAAGAAAGCATCAATCTATATCGCAGACATGAATACAGATATCTGCATATAGGATGTGTTCAAATAGCCATAAAACCTCTCTTTAGGACTGGATTGGACATCCCAATCTATATGGCCCTAAGAGACAAAAGGCATCTGAACTTCTCTGATTCTCTGTTAGGGATTGTTCAATCAAACTTAGACAGTGGACCAGTTTACTTTACTTGTAAACCAGGCTTCACCGTCGCCCTAGAAGACAAGAATATCTTTGACATACTCTGTCTCGATATTCGCTCAAAAGGACTACAATTGAAAAATGGATCTTATCCTTTTTCAATTATGTATGTCTTGTATTACAAACTAATGCACACTAATGTCTCTCCCAGAGCATTGGGTGTATCTCCAAAAGGTCAAACCATGCTTATGGAAGTAAATTTGGAACGCTCTTCTCTCACAGTTCCAAAACTCCTAAGATGGAGTGACTTAACAAAAAATCCGGTATGGTCAATTGAGCAAGCTACTGTTCCAAGAACAAAGCAAAGCAGTACTGCTCAGATCGCCGAATTTGATGACGGACATGTAGAAATCCAATTCCAGGATGAACATGACCATCATTCTTCAAAAAGAGAAATCTACCATGGAAGAACTAGCGTTTCGGAAACTCGTTCCCTTAAACAAGAATCAACGATACCGAGATCTTGTTCCATGAAGATGGCAGTAGACTTTGATCCTACTATCCCAGAAACTCGCTTTGAGAAGTCGGAAGGATCTCAATCTCTTACCCAAACAGATATGGAAAACCCATCTGAGTACATCTATGACCAGATAAATACCATATCTAAAGAAGAAATGGCAGTATATGATCATTATTACGATAAGTATATTGATCAATATATCAATTATAAGGATGTGGCTAACAGACCCAGATTCTTAAACAAAAAAGCTTTTATTGATCGTGTGAATGAAAAGGCTAAATCATACGAGAAGTCATTAGCTACTTCAAACATCCAAGTTCTCAGCAAGCCAATTACTTGGAAAACTTCAAAGGGAAAAGAAATAGTTTCTGAATATCCTCCAGAAGAAGAAGCTTCTTTTCCTCATCCAAAGTTGCCAAGTGCAGCAATCATCTCTTCGCCCTACAAGTCGCTAGATGAAGAGAAAACTAAAACTGTTGGTGTTAGAGAAATCAAAAACATCCAACAGCAACTCAATTACTCCAATAAGATCCTGACTACCTTATCAAGATCTATTGAAGACAAAAGGCCAATCCTCCATGGAAAGGCTATTTCTCCTCCAGATAGGCCAGGATTACCTAGAGTAGATCCTAATCGGCCTATTACTCAACCAAATTCCCTCAAACTAAAGATAAGGGAACCCACGACAGAAGAGCTGATAAGAGAAATTAGACAGCAGCTGTCAGATACTTCCGTTACAAGAGAACAACCTGAATCCTCCAAAAAGGAATTCGGAAAAACTGTAACTGGAAATATCAACATGATTCAGTCTGAATCTCAAAAGATTCTTCCTCTCCATTCTAGCGATATGAGGAATCATTACCGAAGACCATCTCCTCCAGACCTTGGATGGGATGACTCTCGTCCAGCAACCCGTACATTTGATGGGAAAGACATCACAACTTGGAACATAGATGGGTGTTCCGAAGGACAAATGATGATCATTTTTCAAGAAATGTTCGTTGCTGCAACCGCCTTTGCCCAAAGGATGGACCAAAAGGAGATAGTGAAAGCCCTGACCTATGGCTTCACTGGAAACCTCAGAAGTTGGTGGCACAACCACCTAACAGAAGATAACAGAAACTCCATTTTGGACGCCGTCGTTGAAGAAACGATACAAGGAACCAATGGAGAAGACGTTGTCAATGTTCAACCAAACGCCGTAAATACCCTTGTATTTACCGCCATCAAGCACTTTGTAGGCAGAACTGCCTTCTATAGTGACCAATCAATGGAAGCTCTTTTAGGTCTAAAATGTCCTAAAATGAGTGACTTCAAATGGTATAAAGACACCTTTATGGCACGTCTTTATAACTTAACGACATGCAGGGATACAGTCTGGAAACATAAATATGTTGAGGGACTACCCAAATATGTCCGTGAAAAGTTCTACACTTCCATGATAATAAACCATGGGGGACTAGAAATCAATTGGGAAGAGATAACCTACGGGGATATCAATTCTATGATACAAAAGGTATGTCTTGAAATTTGTCAACAGCAAAGACATACTACCAAAGTTATAAAGGATTCTGATTACCGAAAGGAATTAGGATCTTTTTGCAAACAGTACGGTATTGACAGTACTCCCCCATCCCGAAAGAAATCTCAAAAGAAAAACAAAAAGAGATTTCAGGATGAGTCAAACAGTCGTGGAAGAAAAAGAAGGTACCACGACAAAGGCAAAAACAAGAGGCGATTTTCGAAAGAAAAGCCTACTTGCTTCAAATGCAATAAGAAATGGCATTTTGCAAACAGGTGTCCTCTCTTCAAGAAAATAAATCAAATGGAGATTGATGAAAAGGATAAACAATCTCTCTTGAATACAATTAAGGCTGAAGAACTATCCTCTGAAAGGGATTGTTCCACTTCAGAATCTTCTGCCTCTGATCAAGAAGACATTCTCAATGCATTGCTTGAGGATTCCTCTTCAGCTACTGACAATGAATCAGACACTGAAGAACCAATCCCTTGTTCAGGATGCATCAATGTCCTAACAAGCTCTCAAAGTTCTATTCTAGACATCATCGAAGAAGTCAACGATGATGATCTAAGAAAGAAATTACTTTTGAAGCTTAGGGAAGAACTTGAAACCCCTGTTCAAAAGACAATAGACCCTGTAAACTTTAGTTTTCAGAAGGTCCTCAACCAATTGGCAAGCGATCAAGCTGCTCCCGCTAAGATTCCTGATCTCCAAAAAGAAATCTCTTCTCTGAAGAAGGAAGTTCGGGAAAACAAGCAAGCAATATCTCATCTTGAAAATGTTGTCATAGCAATTCAAGAACAGATGATTTCAAATAATGACGTTACTCCTGCTGAGACCTCTACCAGCGGAATAAACGTTATTTCAAAAATCTCTAATCAGAAATGGCTAACCAAAGTCATTCTGAAGATTAAAGATTTCAAAGTGGAAGTAACTGCTCTAATCGATTCTGGAGCAGACCAAAATGTTATCCAAGAGGGGATAATACCTTCCAAATATTTTGAGATAACTAGAGAATCTCTCAGAGGAGCTGGGAACAATTCTCTGTTTATCAGGTTCAAATTATCCAAGGTTCATGTTTGTAAAGACAACATATGCCTTGTGAATTCTTTTCTCCTTGTAAAAGGATTAACTGAAGCGGTAATTTTGGGAACCCCTTTCCTTACCCAAATCTACCCCTTCACTGTTTCTGAGAAAGGATTATCGTCTCAGAAATTTGGCAAAGAAATTACTTTTGAATTTTGCAAACCAGTAATTCAAAGGTATCTTTCTTCAATAGAGGAAGGGATCCTGCAAAGTCTCAACCTCATCTCAAAGAAAGAAAAACAGATTAGCTTTCTCAAAGACGATATAGTCGGAAGAAAAGTTAATGCTGAAATCAATCGACCCTCGGTCCAAATCAAGATCCAGGCTATTCTAAAAAGAATAAGTACTGAGATCTGTTCCAATTTGCCCAATGCATTTTGGGCCAGAAAGAAACATATGGTAAAGCTACCATATGTTGATGGTTTCAATGAGGCCCAAATACCTACTAAGGCAAGGCCTATACAAATGTCAAAGGACTTAACAAACACCTGCTTTAAAGAGATATCTGATCTCCAAAAGAAAGGTTTGATAAGCCCATCAAAAAGCCCATGGTCTTGTGCGGCATTTTATGTTAATAATCAAGCCGAAAAGGAACGTGGCATTCCACGGCTGGTTATCAACTATAAACCTTTGAATAAGGTTCTCAAATGGATTAGGTATCCAATCCCTAATCGACAAGACTTGCTTAAGCGAATAGCTAACGCAAAGATCTTCTCAAAATTCGATTTGAAATCTGGATTTTGGCAGGTTCAAATCGACCCAAAAGACAGATATAAAACTGCCTTCAATGTTCCATTTGGACAATACGAATGGAATGTAATGCCATTTGGTCTCAAGAACGCTCCTCCAGAGTTTCAAAAGATCATGAATGACATCTTCAATAAATACCAGGATTTCACGATTGTTTACATCGATGATGTTCTGCTATTCTCAAAAGATATTGATACACACTTTAAGCATATTAATATGTTTATCAATATTATCAAATGCAATGGTCTTGTGGTTTCCGAACCAAAGATTAAATTATTCCAAACTAATATCAGATTCTTAGGGTTTGATATTAATCAAGGAATAATCAAACCTATCCAAAGATCATTAGATTTTGTGGATAAGTTTCCAAATGAAATTCAAGATAAGACGCAACTACAGCGTTTTCTTGGATGCGTCAATTATATCGGCGACTTTATTAAAGACGTCCGAACAATTTGTCTGCCACTTTATGACAGACTAAAGAAAAATCCAAAGCAATGGACGACTGAGCACACAAAAGCGGTCCAATCAATCAAATCCCTAGCAAAAGGAATCCCGTGCCTTTCACTAGTGGACGAAAAAGCAAACATGATTGTCGAAACCGATGCCTCTGACAAAGGTTACGGCGGTTGTCTCAAACAGGAATTAAACGGCAAAGAATCCCTTGTACGTTTCCATTCCGGTATCTGGAATAGTGCCCAACAAAACTATTCCACCGTGAAAAAAGAGGTTCTAGCTATAGTCCTCTGTGTGCAGAAGTTCCAAGGAGATCTTATCAACAAGGATTTTCTTGTCAGAACAGATTCAAAGTCCAGTAAATTCATCTTTGAAAAAGATGTAAAAAATCTGGTTTCCAAACAAATCTTTGCTCGATGGCAAGCTATCCTATCTTGCTTTGATTTCAAAATCACGCCTATAAAAGGTAGTGATAACTCCCTTGCAGATTGTCTTTCGAGAGAGCATCTCTCAAAACCTTCTCTCTCTCTCACCTCTGCAAGCATTCCCAATGCGGCCGAACACCGGCCAAAGGCCACCAGGGAGGCCTCCACCTCCCGTCAATCAGCCTAATCAGGCTCTTCACACTCAATCAGCAAGCTCTTCTAGAGCAAGCTCTTCAAAGGGCAAACGCCCTATCTCTCAAACATCTGCCCCATCTCCGATGAGAGCAGATCAATACGCCATGGACCTTGACTTTCAAACGGTCTCAAGGCGACGACAAGGATCCTCTTCAAGGAACCTCTCAATTGGATCACCATCTGATCCCTCAAATACTTTGCTACGCCCCGCAACGGCATCAGCAAAGAATCAAAAACCAAAAACCTATGCTAGGACGGTTAAACCGGCCATTTTTGTGCCAAGACCTCCTATCACCGGTTATTTGACAAAAACGAATCTGGAAGACATTATCGTCGAACCAGAATTCGAAGGACCTTCCGTCCAAGATATTTGTTCCCAGGTTTATCCAAAAGGGTTCAACTACTTGCCGGAAGATATCAAAAAGACTAGGCAATTTTATGAGTTCATCTTGGTAGATACAACTTCTGCCGAAATAACTCATGTTCCGGACAGAACTAAAACGGAACATATTGTCTATTCCAAATTAAAAATCTTTAGAGTTCTAACACCTTCCCACTGGCCTCAGGGGATGCTAGTTCCTAGAAGATTCTCAAAACCTTTCCTGCCTCAAACTTATACGTACTATGACTACCTTGAAGCATGGTATAAAGTTTTCTGGTACGAATCAACTAACCACTCTTGGTTTATTACTTTTTGTAAGAAATCTTACAAAAATAATTTCCCAAATTGGTTCCAAAAATGGTGGAGCTACTTCGGACTTTCTCCTGAAATTTTTCCGGTTCAAGTCCAGGAAGTTTATCATCAATTTTCAATTAGCGTCTATTCGTCTGCAATCTCGCCGACATTTAGATTCGCTCTTTATTTCCAAGTGCCCTGGATTTTCTGCTGGAGCCACCAGCTTTCAACCAGAGCAAAATTTAAGATTCTTGGAAAAATCTTAAAGGTCAAATGGTGGGAACGATACAACTACTCCCATCTCAATAAGGATCAATTGGAAAATTGGTTCAAGCAAAATCCACATCTTTCGAGAGAAGAAGAAGAACAGTTTCTTCTTTCAAAGAACTCAATTATGACCTCGTTAGCAACAGCAAAATCTGATGCTGATCTAGCAGCGGTCCTCGAAACAGTCATCCATACAATATCGGATGACAACCAAAGCAAAGAGAAAAGGGAAGAAGATGAAGGAATCTCTTCCAATTCCTCAATCAATGATATCGAACTGGATTACAATCCGTATGAAGGTTACGATATATTAGATCCGTATCTAGATTCCCAACCAGGATGAAATTTACGGAGTAATCAAAAAAAAAAAAAAAAAAAAAAAAAATTATATATTTTGTGTCTGTATATATTTGTCCAGTATATCCAGTCTGCATTCAGTAATCGTCAATTTTGTAATTTCCGATTAAAGGGGGGATGATGTAGAAGGGAAGTCTGAAGAAGAGTATTCGACCACTGTGACTGACCAACCACAATGGAACAATACTCCTCGGTAGAGGAACAAAATTCCTCGGCAAGCCACTGCGTTGACCAGTAATAGAATCATCGCAGCAGTAGATTGACTCCGGGTAGGAGATATTTACCGCGACCAACCGATCCAAAGACGAGAAGGTGCTTGGGCAGCAAATGGCGGAGGTAGCCGAAGTAAGTCCCTGGATGTATCTTCTCAGAATTAGATCAACAGCCGTCGCATGGTAAATCCAATCCTGGCCATTCAGACAATACCGGGTGACATCAGCAAACCGGCAATAAGAAACCAACGAAAAAGACTTGAGGACGATGCAGACATATCTTACATTGCTTTATCTTTTTAATTTTATCAGCATGTAATTATTTCTTTTACTTTTTCAAGCATTACGAAAAGATAAGGATAAGTGGGGACCTGTCCCACCCAAATCTTATCGTAATCTTAGCTTTTCAAAAAAGAAAGATTCTAAAGAGATAAAATGCCAGTCAGGGGTCTTGTCCTGTCGGCCACTCTTTAAGCTTTCTTTATTGTAATCAATTCGACGACACGTGTATCAACCTCAATGGATAAATGATATCTCAGCGGGAGATTCGTTTATCTATTTATTGCACTGAATTTAAATATAAATATTTTGTTAAATGTTCTATTTTTTACCGTTTTTCTGATAAATATATAACAAAAGAAAACATTAAACGTAAAGGGAATTGTGAACTTTTTATTTTTGAGTTTTGGAAGGTGGACATGAATCAAATTAAAAATTTAGGATTTTTTAATCACAAAATTGGTAATTTATATCAATGCATATATATGGATATCAATTTCGTTCCTCATCTTGAAGTGGATATTGACCGCCGGGCAGCGGCTGCCACGTGACAAAGAACTCTACGTACAGTTTTCAACTTTTTCTTCTTCAAAAAGTTACAATCAATCTTCGTTTTTTCTCCAATTCCAAATCCATGTCCTCCAACAAAATCACTCTCAAGAGCTCCGATGGTGACTATTTCCAAGTCGGCGATGCCGTTGCCCTCCAATCTCAGACCATCCGCCATATGATCGAAGACAATTGCGCCGATAACGGCATCCCTCTTCCCAACGTCAACAGTAAAATTCTCGCCAAAGTCATCAGTACTGCCGCAAACACGTTGATGCTTCCTCCGCCGATCCCCTCCTCTCCGAAGACGATCTCAAGACCTGGGATCGTGACTTTGTTAATGTCGATCAGGCTACTCTTTTCGATCTCATTCTGGTACATCCTTTTCTTCACTCAAATACAATTGCATTCAACGTTGGTCTCAAAGGGAAAGTTCTACTGGAAATTGTTTTGTATATTGAAGTTATCCGTTTTTTATCAATGGGTATGGTGTCTCCCACAAATTAATGAAATCTTGTTTTTTGTATAGTATTTTTATATAGTGTTGAATTAATGATAACCATGGTCATGTCTATTGCGAATTCATTTTTCTCTAACCCCACCCCCACCGCCATATTCATAAAAAGTGTGAGAAAAATGAAGATCAGGATAATGATCTCTAATGTGATACTATATAAAAAGCACACAGAAATACACTGAGACGTAAGAAGAAAACTAGATTTCATTTGTTTGTGAGGATGGGTATTAATCATTTACATGGCCGAGAATGGGTCATCTGTAGAAAAAACTTCAAAAAATTTATTATGACAGGTACGGTTTTTCCCTTTTGTTATCTTTATCTTTTGCCATTCTCCCTAAAATTGATACTAATGAACGTCTGTATCCGGCTAATCCTCCACAAGATAGGAGTGCAAAACTAATTGCTAAAAGGACTCCAATCCAAAAGAACGAGAACAATATCATAATTACACGACAGTCTAGTGACCTACTCCCAAACAGAAGCATTAAACCTCACCAACTCTCAAACCTCCTCTCTAGACTTCGTCACATCCCTAAGAATTTTACTATTACACTCCAACCAAATACCCCACAAAAATAGCAAAGAAACTTGCTTACAATATCAAAGTTTCCTACTTCCTAGATATATAAGGAGCTCAAAATTAAACCACTTCCCCCAACAAAGAACCATCCCTATTCAGAGCTCCATTGATCCCAAAAGAATCTCTACACCAATTCCAAAGGAAATTCGTGGATTTATACACTCCACAACAAATGTTCTAGATCCTCTTGATGCTCATGGCGAGCACCATTGCGGACCCAAGAATTAACTCTCGCGCCAAGCATTAACCTTTTTTTGGAACTTCTGTCTTCCACAGAGATTAGGCGACTCAAAGCCTTGGGAGCACTCGATTGAGCAGGGGAAATGGATGAAAGGTTAAAATAGGAATGACAAGAAAGCCCCCTAGCAGGGTTAGGGAACCACCTCCTGACATCCTTTCCTCTATGAACAGTAAGACAATCTCAAGGATAAGAAGGAAATCCATAGGAATTGAATAATGTCTAGGAGATGACAACACCGAGGTGACAGGATTTATTCATTGTCAAATGAAATGATTGTGGCTTAGTTTAACGTTGATAAACTTGATTTGTTGTCCATATGTCAACAGCTATGATTTACCATGTTCTACATTTATGCTGTGTTCTTGTTGCATAGAGTTTCGAGCTGCCTGGGGAATTTTTTTACTATTATTATTGTTGATCATAATCTTTTCTTGATTTGGCGCCATGTAAAAATTCTCTCGTTTATTCTACAATGCAGGCTGCAATATCTGGACGTCAAGAGCTTGTTAGACCTGACATGTCAGACTGTAGCTGACATGATCAAGGGAAAGACGCCGGAGGAGATTCGAAAAACCTTCAACATCAAGAACGACTTCACACCGGAGGAAGAGGAGGAAGTTCGCAGGGAGAATCAGTGGGCTTTTGAATGATTTTTAAGTCACATAATTAAAGGATCTTGATCAATAACTTCTGTACATGGTAGTAGTACTGTAGTATATAATCACTTCATTTTATTTCTTTTTTCACATTATTTGTGAAATGTTTCTGCTGGAACAACCAAATCATAATTGTATGAACTTATTTTTCTTTGATCAAGCACGGGCTTAACAAATCGTCTCAAACCAACACTATGTTAAAATTCAACATTAGCCTATGCTTTTAGTTATCCTGTCTCCATATATTTCAAGCCTTGCGAGGGAAGAGAGGGAAGCTACACACCACCTACTGTCGTCGGAGTCGAGGATAGAAGAGAAAGAAATTACAAACTATATTTTGAACTATCATACATTCATAAGAAGTGTATTGGATTTTGAATCTTTATTCACCGAAGGAAGTTAAACCATGTTGTTGTGGTGGCTACATTGAATTATTCGATGGTCGAGTTTACTAATGTATCTTTAAGATTGGAATTGTAACAAAAAACTTCCATCCCATTTCATAAAGTTAAGAAATAGTCAAGGAATGGTAGTAGCTAAGCAATCTAATTAATTTGATGGTCAAGTTTCCTTGGAATGTTGGTAATTAAAAAGTAGTAAAGACAGGTGATTGATGCCAATGTTAAAGCTTACACTAAATAGACATTAAAACTAAACAATAACATAGACAACGTTGTTAAATCTTGATTTATATTCAAATGTGATGATAGAAGTTTTTAATATGAGAAAGGTCAAAAGTAACTCTCTTGTTTAGGTAGCAACCGCTTTGTGTATGACTCATTACTATCCTTCTTCTTCACCAATCCAACCACTTCTAACCCACGCAAGAATTGCTCTCTTTTTCTCCTCTAATCTCATCTTCCTTTTCATTAAAAAAAAAAAACATCTCTAGCTAGCTAATGACTTCCAAATCTCTTCATTGATGACAAATAATGATTTTCAACAAGGTCTTCTTCTTCTTCTACAACAACTTCATTGGCTTCCGAAGCCGGCCAAGATTCAAGCAAGCAACCACGCTTCCTCGTGGTGGCAATTCGAGCATTCGACCTATGCCAACTGATGATTGTACTATCTTAGCTCTTTCGAGTCTCGGGAAGGCGTTGGAGGGCGAGACATGTTGCGTGTGCTTGTCAAGTATGGGAAACACAGACAGGGATGGAGACAAGGGTGTTGGCACAAGTGTTCTTCCTTGTTTGCATGAGTTTCATAAGGTATGCGTCGAACGATGGTTCGAAGAGTGTCGTAGAACTTGTCCGATATGTCGATATTCGATGGCAGGAGGAGGTAATCATGAAGATGAGACTAATCAAATACTCACTGATGAGATGGTGATATGGTTTTCTTCTTTTCACACCTCTGGTTTTTGAGCTGTTTTGATTTGTTAGTTACATCTACTAAAAGCTTTCAAGCTTTTGCAAAAATGCTTCCTTTGTACAAGGTTAAATCTTCATGATTTTGATTAATGTCATTTGGATGGCTCTAGCTTCACAATATCACTGTTGAGAATATCTTTTTTTCCATTTAAAAATAAAGTTAGTCTATAGAAAAGAAGTGGAACCATTCAAATTTATGTCTAATCTCTAAATGTTGTGGGGAAAGGAAAATTCATAATTAGCTAAAGTACCCAACTTTAATTTCTAAAGCAAATTATGCTTTGGATTTTAGTGGCTAATATGAATGAAGCCAAGAAAAAAAGAAAAAACCCCTCTAAATTATGCTGCCAGTAAAAGTGGATTACCAACCTCCAAATTTGTTTAAACCCACAAGTTGTTGGGCCTTTGGTAAGAGCCACACATTATGTCATCATCATATAGCATCTCATAGTTGATTTCATTCAATGCATTAAATCAATAGTTGTCGACATCGATATGGTTGGCAAAAAGAAGTTGATAAATACAACAAAGTTTAGATTCAACTCTCAAAGTTTATTATTAATCAACTATATTGCTTGTATGCATCTTAATTAATTTCATAGAAATACAATCATTCGACTTTATTACATTTGTTGTTAGGACAAATGTAGGGTGAGTGCTACTAATTTGATTGAGTTTGGCTAAGTTTATCGGTTTGGTTCTAACCGAATCGAACCAATAAGGAGGTGGGTTAGTTGTTATTTATTGCAATTACTATGGTGACAAAGGGAATATGATAGGAACTTGCTTTCTCTGCCTATACCTGTGGCTGATCATCACAGCCTATGATTGACATGAAAGTGGCTATTCATTCATTTTCCTTTTTTCTTTCTTTCTTTTTCTTTTGGAAATTTGGAATTTAGAATTATATGCTTTTAACCCTACTAATCTTAAATTTAAAAGTGATAAGACTAATAAATTATTTTGCCAAAGCATTGGGTTTAATTGCAAGCTTTATAAGGGAGGGGACAACCCTTTTTCTTTAGACGCATGAGATGGAAAAAAAAGTGAGGATAAAATAGTAGGACAATAATAAGACCACCTAACCCTAAGAGTGACACAAGAAAAGTTATATATATATATACTGGAGGAACAAGTTTGACCTTCACATTACCATTCGAGTAAATTTAATTGAAAGGAAAAAGAACTTACACATTGGTATGATATACTTAACGTATCCACTTCATGCTTAAGTTGAAGAGTGGCGAAAGCTATATTAAGTTTGAGATTAGAATTGAAATTACCTCAACGTTAAAAAGTTACTAGGGTTCGTAAGGTAATTGAATAAGTTTGTTAGCTAAACATAGACGGATCAAAGTTACAAATCCAATGAGTATACTCTAAAATAGTAAAATAATAGATATAATTCCCATAATTTTTCTTTTTACATTTAGTGATGTGGTGGAATATTAATAAATAATGGAAAATGATAAGAAAACCTCAAAAGAGTTCATTTATATCAGAAATACAATTAGGGTAAGTTCACAAAAGAACACAGCTTGTTCATAAAAGACCCACAAGGTTAATTAAAAAGAAAAAAAGGACTAAAAAACTTAGTGAAATTTAAACCTTTTTGCTTCATTTTACCCACAAACATCCAAATCCCAAATTGGTTCCCACATGAGAAAAATTGAGAGTAAATCACAACATTTGATCATTTCTTTTCCCTGCAGACATGTGTCTCATTCCTTTTCCCACCATGTAAAGTGCTCAATCCAATTCAACTTTACACAATTTTACAATTATATATATGTATATGTATATGTTCTCTCCACCATTTGATTTCTTAAAAGCTTCTGTACCCCTCTGTGTGTAGTGTGGACCAATTTATATATGTTGTCATTTCTTTGCAAAATTCTTGTGTATTTTGTCTATGTTGACCCCAAATTGATTGGATGTTCAAATATATTCCTTTATTTTCCCATTGGTCTAACTTTTCATTATTGAGTTTCATTTTGTACTATCCATTAGACAAATTTGTAAGGAAAAAAGTGTACAACTCCAGATGGGTTGTTGCCATTGTTGGAAAAATCTCATACTATATATATATTATTATCACACAAATAAGTAATACAACTTGTGATACGAACATATAAACGTTAAAAACTCCAAACTAGAGGATATATCACGAATGTGAGATTATTACAATCAAATAGAAATGTTCCTTTGACTCTAATTACAAAAGCTTTCTCTCTAATTATTATAAATCACTTGCACAACTAAACTAGTATCACGTGCTTCGAATTGGGATGATTGCAAATTAAAGACATAAGTTCATTTTGAAGTACTTGGAGACTATCACCCTTCTTCAACCTTTTAGATATGAGACGACAATTGTACTTTTAATATTTTGCCAAGAACACTAACAAATTTCACGTTGAGAAGATATTTGAAGAATATAATCCTTAGCTTTTGCTACATTCATTTTCTTCAACAACAATCATAATTATGAACTGAAAGAAGTATAATCGACTCTACCACTAAAGAGTAGACCGTTCGGGATACCACATTTTGAGATTTTTTTCTTTTGTCACATGTCGATAAACCCTTGTTGAAACTTATGGGTGTGCAATAACTTCTACCTACTTGGTTCACCATGAAGTTATTTAGTCGTTGACATAACTTCCACTATACCACACTACATACATCACTATTAGACTCTTCTAAACTTCCATCACCACTCAACTCTTTAAGTATACCATTGCTTGGCCGTCTTTCTCTCAAATGTCTTGTGAAAGCTATATTGTGTATTAGCACGTTCTTGACTAGCGCTTGTCATAAGTCAAAGTTTACCCTTTCATCAAAAAATTTCCATACTAGGACATATTATACTAAAAAAACTTGAAATATCTATTTCACTCCTAAAATTTTGCAAATAATGAACAACTCTCATTATTCACCCTACCAAAGCTCGTTTCATGAATTAATTCCCTTTTGATGTGAAGGCCAAGACAATATTGCAACTACAAAGTAATACTTAGAAATTTAGGAAAAGTACAGACCTCAAAATATGATCACCTCTCATTGTCTACTGCAAGAATAAGTAGAAAAATAACAAATGAATTAAATAAAGCAATAAAACTGGAAAGCCAAGAATTAACATGAAAACCCGACAAGAAAATTTTTATTAGCTATGCGAAAAATTATTACAATTGTCGTCACACAAAACCTCTCCTCAATCTCAATTATAAAATCTTTCTCTCAAAGCATTGAACCCACTCACATAATCGAACTAGTATATGTTAAGATCAAATTTCTTCACATATTGGTTGATAAAGAAGCCAATGATATAAGCTCTTTTTACGGTAGTTAAAGCGGCCTCTTTTTAATATCTTGTCAAAAAATCCAACAATTGCAAACTCAAAAATTAACCTGATCTTTCACGAACAATATGTTAGTTATGTCTACAAATAAATGAGAGATCGATCAATTTATTATTAAAGACAGATATCATATTACATGAATTGCATATACGTCTCTGAGATTGGAAAATTTATATTAAACTCACCCATCTAAACCATAGATCTAAACTCATAAATGACATAATTGTGTACACAAATTCAAAACATATATATCTATTATTTTATACAAATGTTTTCCTTATTCAAGCTTCACCTAATAATTATTTGTTAATTAAGATATACATTATCTTAATCTTTACTCCTCTTTCAAGAGATGATCTAGTAGCTAAGTGAGAGTACTTAGATTCACTACATAAACACACAATAATAAGTATGAAAGACTTAAACTTCTAGAAAAATTTACTAATTAAGTGTACATCTCTAATCTCTAAGATATAACGTATTAATTACAAGGTGTAGATATAACTTGCAAGTCTCATATATGGATTCCATGTGCAAACAAGTAAATACACATTTTTAAATTTTGTCTTTTTTCCACTAGACTTGTCAATAACCGAATTATTAGTACTATTCTAAATGTGTCACAAGGTTTAATTAATGATCTATTACCTAACTCGGGTCATTTCGATTATCATACAAGTTTGTCGTCATCTCTCAACATTATTTATATTTAACAAGTTGAAAATTAAAGTCAATTTTCATCTAACACAATCTCTAACCTCAATCCACAAAGTATCCCTAAAACAATTAGTAGAAGAGAGAGCAGACAAACAAAAGAAAAAAACAAAAATCAAGTGTTGATTTGAGGTTACTTTTGGAGAACAATTTCAGGCACTAAATAGGGATAATAGAATGCATATATTTATTTTCAAAACCTTTTATCATATAGTGACATTTGAGGAGTCAGAAAAAGAAGAAGAGCATAGAAGAATATGAGGTGTAAAAATGAAATAATGAAGTGAAAGAAAGGTTATATTTTGAAGTTCTGCAAAGAAAGAAATGTGATAGTGGTTGGATAAGATAAACCAAAGAAAATAAAGGACAATATAACTCATAACACTACAAAAGAAGTAGAAAGTGATGATGGTGGAAATTAGTACAAAATAAAAAAGATGCAATTTTTTTTATGCCCTTTTCCTTTTTTACCCATGAGATTCCCTTCCACACTCCCTATGTGTCCATTGCAATTCCATTTTCAATGGTCCACCCTTTTGTACAATTTGATCCCTTTACATTTTTCTTTTAAATTCAAACAAAAAGAAAAAGAAAAAAAGAAAACCCAATTCCTCATAAAGACTATATATATTTCTTTTGATAAACTTAAATTTTTAATTCTAATTTGACTTTAAGTTATATATGAATGTGATCGTAGAGGTGAGAGGTTTGGTTCTTTATCATCAAAATTGTTGCACTATAAAAAAAATAAGTGTGAAAATTATAAGTCCTACGTGTTTAGATAGTTTTATTTTTGGAATTTATGTTTGTTTTCTTGTTGTTAACGTTCAAGAAATACTTGGAATTCATTTTTGGAGATTCTTGTTTTCTAGTTTTCAAAACTTGTTTTTTTTAATGGGTTAGTAGAAAGTTAATAACAAAACATAAAAATTTATGGATGGAAGTAGCATTTATAAGCATAGTTTTTAAAATATAATATAGTTATTTTATTGAATTTTTGTTTTTGGTTTTTTTTTGTACTGTCATTTAAGACTTTACGAGACCGAGATACAATCAAAACACATACAAAACTCAAGGAAAAAGGTCTCAAAAGGGTAAAACATACTTGAGACCCTTTGATAGAGTCCCCAAACTACTAAGAACAACAAAGAAAAACCTCAAAGTACTTCCGAATTTTCTTGTTTTTTATTATTATTATTTTGCAAAGTTCAAGAGACTTCAAATCACAATCAAAATACAAAAGAAGGGGTCATAAACAAAACTCAAGAAAAGAACTTGATTGTATCCCTTAAATAAAAGCCTCAAATCACTTTCAAACATAAGATATAAAAAAAAAAAAATCATTTTCCACAACTTTTTTTTGTTATGCAAAGTTGTTGAAGTGATTATCACAACTCAAGGTCAAGATAAAATCAAAACACGAATCGAGCTAAAGAAATTAACAGAAACAAGAACAAAAAAAACCAAACAAAAAAGGACATGCAAACCTCAAAGAAAAAATGTCTCAAGGACGAAAACTTGCTTCCATCCCTTCAATAACAACAACACTTAAAACAGCAAAGAAACTAAAAAATTTCAAACCCCACACCATTCCCTTTTTCTTTTCGTTTTGTTATCTATGTTGATAATGAATTGTGAAAGTATATATCACCAAAATGAATGACAAGTCAAGAAAATACAATAGCCTTTTTAAGCAGTTTAAGAAAAGTTTTAGTTTAGAGTTTTTCTCTAATTAGAAACAAAAGAATGATTGTGTTGGTAGTAAGGGTTTTCTACTATTTTGGTTAACTTTTAAGGTCAGCAATTGAGATCATACCCTAATTAAGTATGTACATAAATGGATCCAAATCTTTGAAAATGAATATAAAATAAAACTTAATTAAACATCGAAGTTGGTATTGAGATAATCATTTACCTTAAACTACATGACACCTTAACTTATTAATTATTATTAGATTGATACACGCATGAAACTTTTTTTCTTTTTCAATATTTAATATGCCCTTTTCATAGCTTTGAATTTGATTGGCATTTTGTTGCTTTTTTCCCCTTTTAAATAATCTAAATCAACATCACTACCCACCTTAAACTTAATTTAAATGGTAACATATTCCTCCTCCAATAATCACTTACTATTGCTAAAATATGATAGCCTTTCTTTTTAGAAAAGAATGTGAATGTAAGATACAAGAAAGAAAGACTATGTCAATTAACTGTCGACCCGAAAATTCAAACATATATACTTCATCGGAAAATTTAATCATCTTACATTTTCATTAGGACTTAATTAAGTTAGAATGGTTAATTATTGATAATTAGTAATGTCATATTGTTGTCCAAGAAATATACAAAAACATTTTTTTTTAGAAAAAAAGTCAAAGATAGAGAGAAAAAGGGGAGAGGAGAGGAGAAAGAGAGTTCATAATCAAAGCAAATTAACTTTTTTTTTTTTTTTTTTTTTTTTTTTTTTTTTTTTTTTTAGAATCTGCCCTACACAAACACTGATCATCATCATCATCATCAGCATCATCAAGTTTAGAATTAGTTCTCTGTTAATTCTTTTTTCTTTTAACCTAAATCACCAAAGTGTTTCCCTTTTCTTTATGCAAACATTTCAGAAAATTCCTTCCTTTTCATCCCCCCACAAAATTAACCCTCAAACAAACCCCCCCTCTTATCGCTAAAACGGCGCCGTCGATGTCCGCTGCAGCCTGTGTTTTCTTGGAACCTGAGCCATCGCCACTGCTTGTAGCTGCACACACAACCGTTTTTCTTTAACCTTCTTTTGACTATTGTTGTGTTTCTCTCTCTCTCTCTCTCTTTTTTTTTCGTATTTCTAATTTATCTCTAATTGATCTTTGTAATTTCCTCAAAGAAACCAAAATTTGGTAAAAAAAAGATTTAGTTACCTCTTCATGTTGTCTCCTAAGTTTTGCATTTTCTTCCTTTAAATTTGACACTTCAAGCTCCAGCTCGTTTGCGTAAGCCTGTGGACAAATAAAAAAAAATTAACTGATGTTTAGGGAATTTATTTAATTAATTAAGAAAAGATAAGGAATGGATTAAACCTGTTTTCGTGCACGAGATCGGGCGGCGGATTCGCGATTCTTGATCATGCGTTTCTGCCGCCGATCGCCGGAGTTATCTGAATCAGTGAGCCTTTTTTTGCCGAAGGGTGGTGGGCCGAGGATTTGATCAAAGGGGCTGTGGAAGGCGGCGGAGACAGAGGAAGGATCGTGGTGGCGAAAGTGGGCGGCGGCGGCGGCGATGGAGTTGTTATCGGGGAAATGTAATTCCCTTGTGGAATTCAAGGACAAGAGAGTAGGTGGGTGGGCAGGGACGGGGGGGAGATCGGTGGCGGAGGAGGAGGAGGTGGAGGAGTCGAGTTTGGAAGTGGAAGTAGAAAGGAAGTCTTGGAGGATGATGTGGCGTAAGTTGGCAGCGGAGTGGTGGTGGTGGAGGTGGAGACTGATGGGAGTGGGAGCGGCGGAGGAGAAGTCATGGTCGGAACGGGAGTGGAGAGCAGAGAGACTTATGTCTTTCCAAACTTCTTCCATTTAGAGAACAAAAAAGAAAGAAATTAGAGATTATTTGCGTAAGTGAATGGTGCTTTTTAATGGTGGGATTTTTCATTTTCATTTTCATTTTCATTTTATATAATTTTAGAAAATAAAATAAAAAATGCTATTCCTTAGATTATACTCTCTCTCTTTATATATATATTATTTAGGCTATTTTTGAAATTTTTAATTGTATAGAGAGAGTGAGAGTGAGAGAGAGAGACATGTGTTGAAGAGTGAAAGTACTTTTGAAAGGTAAGACAAGCAAGTTTGTTTGGTAGAGACAGAGAAAGCACGTAGTACACTTATGTTTTGGAAACATCATATTACTATTTATTATTGTTTCCTTACCTTCTTTCATTCATTCATTCATTATTATTAACACATATGTTTTGGAGACATGTGTTGAAGAGTTAGATGGGTTTGATAATTTTCTTAATGGGGGTTTTAAGAAGATATGAGTTGGACTATTGTTAAAGAAACAACAAGCTAAGTTTAGTACAATAATAAACCAAAAATATAAACACAACTCAACTCAATTGTTAGAAGTTATAATCTCGTCATTCACACTTGTTTAATTTTTTTTTTTAAAAAATGCAAACCCCTAGACCAACAAACTTGTGAGAGTTAGATGATACAGGAAGAACCTACCCAAACCCTTATAAATACTTTTGTATGATGGGACATGAGTTGACATAAACTACTGATGTAATTAAATTTACATAACAACTCATCAACTTAAACTTTTAAATAGGTTGAAATATCATCGAATAATGTGTTCGTGTTTTGAAAATTGGTGTAAGGAAAATGAGAGGGTAAAAAAATGTTGAAAAAGTAAACAATTGATTTAATTAATTAATTAGAAAGAAAGAAAGAAATTTATGTAAATTGAATAAAAAAGAAGAAGAGATATTTGGGTTTGAAAACCGAAGAAAAGAGGAATGCCAAAATGAGGAGAGAACTGAGAAGAAACACGTGGACAAAGGGGAGCACCTCGTGAGAATATAAATTTAAAAGAAAAAAATAGAAGAAGAACGGCGTCGTTTAGTATTGGTTGGCAGTGGATACTACATGTCGTACCACTCTGCCAACAAACAAATAAATATAAAGAAAAGAAAAGAAGACGACAGTAAACATGAAGGAACGACAGTGGTCCACCACATGTCACCACCACCAAAATTAACCACGTCATTTACTTTCTAATCAAAAACCCTATCTTTCTTTTTCCCTTTTTTCTTTCTTTCTTTTAATTCAAATTAATATTTCATCCTAAATTCCATATTTTCAAATATTATAATATATATATATATACACCGACTGATTTAGTATTGTTTGGGGAGACTCGAGCCTCCCTCAACTTAAAGAATAAACTATTTTATTTTTAACATCTGTAGTTAGCTTAGTGTTTAAGAAGCACAAAATTTTTTATTTATTTATTTGTGTTTTTCTTTTTCTTTTTAAGGTTTATCGTTTTATCTATATGCATTCGTTTTTTTAATATTTCAAATTATTCTTATTTTTTGTTTTAGTTTTCAAATTTTATTCAGCTTCTTCTTCAATTTATCTCCTAATTTATTTTATTATTTTATCAAGTTTTATTTTATTTTTATGCATTTGGTTCATTTGTTTTATACTTATTTTATTAATTTTTGTTGGATTGTTTAAGTTATATTTTTGTTATATGTCAATATCTTTCTTATTTATTCTCTTTACAATGTTATGTTACTGTAGATTTAATTTAAAATCTAAGTTGAGAAATATTTTAAAAGAAAATCGACGGGATCATCATCTCCTTTTAAGAAAATTAATAGTAGTTATGAGAGGGAATGTATATATATTTTTTTACTAAACTATAAAGTCCTTGTCAATAAATTTTCTGAATCCGTCAGTTTATATATGATACAACTGTACAAATAAAGTAGATAAATTCAAATCAAGTGTTTTTGCATGGTATATTTTTTAAAACTTTTTGTAAGCATACATTAAAAGTAAAAGTTGAGACAATTTATCCATTGAAATGAAATTAAAAGTTAAAAACATGGGATAAATTAGACTTTATGAAAGTTGAAAAGCAAAGAAAAAAAATAAATAAATGTGTAAAAAAATAAATTACAAAAGCTTTGATTTGATTGATTTAAAAATGTTGTGGGTAAGAAAAAAAGAAAGTAATGGGGGAGTTTTGTTTTGGGAGTCGAACAAGAAATTGTACAAAGCTCCCTATCCAATTTCAGTCTGCCATGGAAGAATAGAATCAGACGTGCCTTTGCCGCCATTATTGGACACTTAATTAACACACATATAATATACTTTATTTAACCATAATAAATACTTCTTTTTTTATATGTATAAAATAGAAAAGTTCGGTCTCGGAACGATTTTGGATTCATTTGATAATCATATATTCATAAACACTTGTTTCATCTTTGTTTCTGTTTTGATAGTAGGTAGGGTTTACGAGATTTAACCTTCAATATATGTCAAGATAGACAATGACTCGTACAAGCATTATATAGTGTTTACGATTTTATCTTTGGTGTGACAATTGAATTCAAAGTTATTTTTTAAAGTTTACAAATAAGTTTTTTTGAAAACTTAACTTAGTTTTTTAAAATATGAAAGAAATTAGAGAGTATACCAAACATATATATAGAAATAAAATAGTTATTGAGTGAAGTTCTAATTAAGTAATACTAAAATTAAGAAATATTTTTACTTTTTGATATATATATATATATATATATATATATATATAACTAAATATTACAAAGCTTGAGATATATTAGAGATTAAATTAAAATTGTATTAGAGTGATTAAGTTTTTGAAATGGTTTTTAACTAATGACTAAAGAGTAAAAATTATAAACTTTTTCCTGATATTGATTCACCCGATATTTACCCGATAACAATAAAAATTTATAATTTAGGAAAGAAAAATGGCTATAATGCCTAAGTTGATCAAAAGAGAACTATGGAGTAAAAAAGAAATTAGAACTTTTAGTTACTTTCTTTACGTACTTTGCCACTTGTTTATAGATGTTTTCGCTCAGTCTTTCTTTCTCCCGGTCCTTTTCTCCATTCCTTCTTGATTATTTAGAAGATTTCTCTAGGACTTATATCAACTCGACATTGACTTGAATAGGGTTGAGTTAGGACAATAGGGTAGGTTTCTGTGAAATTTCTTTAGGTTAGACTTCAACTTAGCTAAAGTCGAGTAGGGCAACAAGGTGTATATATCCTTAGGCTCAATCTCGACCCAAGCCTTAAGGCAAGAGTGATATGGGTTAAGTCCATACCATCTCTTCTTTTTTAGAACTTTCTTAAATATGTCATTCCTTCCATTTGAATTATAAAATCACTCTCGTACGAAAGAATATTGATTTTGTCTTGTAATCCAAATAAACTAAAAACAATGATTATGTATGTATCATAAAATGCACCAATTTTTTTTCATAAACTAATATCTACATGTTTCAAGTTTTGCTCGTGAAGGATGCAACATTGATTTCTATCTTCTTCTTTTTCTTTCTTTAACTAAATCGAAGAAAAGATTGATATATTAAAATATACTTTTGAATATGAAAAATATTATACACACATATATAATTCAATAATATTAGAGCGTGATCATACTAGTACTAATACACCAAATCTCATCAGAACTTCACAGTTAAGCTAGCTCGAGTGAGAGTGTTCGTGTTGCACTCTTTTAAAGTATATAATACCATAATAATTGATGTAAACTATATAAAAAAAAAAAAAAAAAAAAAAGGATAGAATAACCCCCAAGAAAACTTTTCTTCAAAAAGAAAAAAGGAACAGATGAAAACAGAAGTTGACACCTGTTGTTGCAGCACTGCCCCAAAACCATTGTCTTCTCTCTTCAATCTTTGTAGTTTACTTTTGGTTTGAGATTCTTTTTTGAGAAGGTTTGTGTGGTGGGGGACCCTTCCTTTAGGGTTTTCTTTTCTATGTTATTTTAATTCAAAAACACAAAAAAAAAAAAACTTTATTTTTTCTTGGAAAAGTTCAATTTGAGCTGCAGAATCTAATACCCAACCTGCTCTCTCCTCTATACTAACACTAAACTTAATCATTACTGCCCCCTTCTTTTCACACTTCTCACTATTTTACATTTTGCAAATGAGTCAATCCCCAACTTCATTCTGTTTTTTTTCTCTTTTGATTCATGATTCTTTAAGTGCTTCTAGATTTTGTGTCTCCAAAGCGGGGTCGGGATTGGGATCGGAATTGAGGACAAGTGAATATCGAAGATGGAGATGGGAGAATATTTATTTTTGTCTCCAAACCCTAATCCCTTTGTCCCTATTTGATCCTATACACCTTGTTTGAATTTGTTTGATTACCATGTTTCGAGTAATATAATCAATCAAAGTTATATAATATTTAGTTTGTTGTCATTTTCTTGGGTTATTTTCATTACTTTGCTTATTATTCTCTCGTGTGCGTGTTTTTTTTTTTTGTACGAACTTACACGTAATCAATTGGATTTTGAATGTTGTAAAGGTCCAACTGTGAGTGGATAAAATAATGGTGTGATCGTCGTCCTTTGGTGCATGAATCATAACACGGACTGTCTCATCTATATATCTATATATAGAAGAGTTTGAAAAGTTCAAGATATACATATTCTTTAATGTGATTTATTTTTTGTTGCATAGAGTTTGATAATAACATGATTGAACTCATAGATAATAATTATTTATGATAATCAAACATTTGATTCAAATGTGTTTTAGAACTAAAGTTCACTATATCCCTTCTTTCTCTTATTTTCATCCATTCCTTCACTCACATGCAACAGTGACTATATTCCTAATCCTAGACAACTTTTTTTTATAATATAGTTAGTGACTTCCACTTGTAAGGTAAACATGAATTAAAATATCTTTTTAAAAATTATTTAGGTTTGGTTTGAAAACTTTGAATACAAGATTTTCAAAAGTCATTTTATAGTGTGTTTATTAGTATCGAATTACTATAAAATAGTCGTCGTTGGAGTTTGCCATTATAGTGATAAATGAGGTTATTGTTGGGAGTTGGTGTTTGGAGATGGTTGCCTGCTTTGGTTAGTGAGTGAGAAGGCGATTGACAAAGATTCATGGTAGCACGACAATATAATATAGAAGTGAAAGTGTTTACTCTGAATCAAATTTTTATAGGAGAAAAAACCTTTGCAAAACTTGAATCAATAGTACTAAGAGAGATCTATCGTTCAAATTTTTCACTTATATTTGAACTAAAAAGATGATTATAAAAAAATTGTCCAACGAAACCCTAACATTCCCACCATATTTACTGTATTTAAAAAACAAAACGTTGAATATATCAACATTCAAAATTCCAAAACCTAACTAGAAATTACTAAACTTATAAGTTATAACATAAACATCCAAATTTGGAGTTCACCAAATAGAGAAGAAAATGTACAAACAAATGGACCAAATCAAGTACAAATAATATATATATAATGTCAGAGTTGGCAGAGAGTAGTCTTTTGGGTAAAAGAGGGGACAGTTGTCAGCAGAAGATAGGTCTGTCCCAAAATTGTTCATCTTTTTTTAACATCTTTTCTACAAAAAAATAAGGGAACTTTGTCTCTCTAACACTCTAAAACCTTCTTCTTCTTAAATGAAACTTACCCAATTTCTTATATCACCAAAATCTTTCTTTTTCTTTTCTGCAAATTCTACTTTTAATGACAGTTCAAACCCTCTTTCTATTCATATCATTTGGACTAAACCCTTTTTTTGCAACTTTGATATTAATTCTTTCCTCTACAAAAGATGATACTTGTATTTGTAGTATATATGTGTATATATATTTGTGGGAATATAAGGTTTTGTTCTTTTGGGACCATATAACGTAGTTTTCATTCTACACTTCTTTGTCTAACTTAGCTTCTTTATTGAAAAATTTTATGTTTTTCTTTATTTGAGTTGTAGATTTGTCCTTTCCAAAATAGTAACCTAACTCTAACCCTAACCCTAATAAAGATGCATGTATGCATGCTTTGATGTTTCTCATTTACTACCTCTTTACTTTTTAAAGAAATTTAAATTAGTTTATACATCAACTTTTATCATTTGTGTTTACTTCTACAACTATCTATTAGGTTTATAGGTACGTATAAATAGGTTTTTGACTTCATAACTATCAATTAATCTATTTTTTATAAATCTATCGGTTAAAACTCTAATCTTTTAGTTTGAATGATGCATGGATAGTTTTAAAAAGATTTACTTATGAAAGTTCATAGGTTTCAATCAAGGAAAAAGACTATAAATATCACATAATATTTGTCAATGAAATCTCAACGGTTTTGTATCTCAAGAATCACTTGAATCAATACAAGTATTAGTTTATGATTTAAATAATGATCCACCCTCATAAATTGACATATTAAATATAACTTCTCAATTAATTAATGCTTGAAAAGGGGACAAAAAAGGAGAAAATATTCAAAGTAACCTTACATAATTAAACAAATAAGATCCTATCTGCAATATATAATTTGTTGAGCAATATAATTGCTTCAACCATTTACATATCCATAGGTACATTACAATATGCTTCCACTAACTTTTGGATAATATTTGGGCATTACTACTGCTCTTCAACAAAACACACTCCCATATAAATAATACTGAGGGTTTTGAGGATTATTAGAAGTCTGTTTAATTGCTGATATATACTGTCTTCCTCCTTATTTTGTAGCCCTGATATAAGAGAGAGAGAAAATAGTAATTAATTACATAATAAACAAAAGTATTTGAATAAAGAAATGTTATTATTTTAGAGGAAAAAAGATCATGTTAAATTTTTCTATAATACTCACCCATACTTCAACAAAACTTGATCCCTTCAATGCAAATAAAATAAATTCGATATCATTTGTTAATTGTCGAATCTGCAAAATAAAATGAAACAAATATAAGAAGAAAATTAAATTTTGTTTCGTACATTTTGTTTAGAATTTTAAAATGACACTAAAATATATTTAACATTAAAAATTCACTTACTCTGGGAAAAGAAGCTATTAATGTAATCCAAACCCATCCATGGTCATCCATATTTCTCTTGAGGAATGTATCTTTAAATAAATTTTCATCACTACGAAAAGGAAATCTCATTAAATAAAAGTACTTCTAAAAAAGTAAACAATAAATATATAATGGTTATGTAGAATACTTACCTGAAGTAATAATTAACTTGATTTATTATCCTCCAATACAACTTTTTATCATAATAATATGGTGGTTGATATATTTGTGGCATCGGTGGTACATAAGGATTATACATATTGTATGGTTCATTTATATAATGAGCCATTGGAGGTAAGAATCCTAATAGTATCAAAGAGAAAAAAAAAGGGTTAGTGAAGAAGAGAGTGGAAAGTAAGACAAAGCATTTGATAAATAGTTATTAAACAGTAAATTTACCTGATGGGTGAGGCATAGGAAGAGGAATTGAATAGCCCCAAGCACCATGATAGGAAGAACACCAAATTTCATTTTGAATATTGTAGTATTCAATTCTATTCATGGCGGCCCTCCTTTGATGATGATAATATGATTTATTATTTCTGCTTTGGTTGAAATTTGTGAAAAACGTATTACATTGTTGTCGTGAAGCATTTGCTGCAGAATCCGATGATCTCGAAAAATTATTAGGTTGACGTTGAGTATATGTCATCCTTCTAATACCCTACATGCAAAGATATGAATAAAAAAAATTAGAATTGAAAAGAGAAGTACATGAAACATATATAATAATAAATAACATAGTTACGTTGACATATATGGAATCATTAAGTTTACCAGATTGAGTTTGAGTTATTCAGTTTACTTTGAGGAATAGGGGGAAGAAGTTCAATAAGAGGAGAAAGGGGAGAAAGGCAAGAGTTATTTGGGTCGTCTTTCAATCTGTCTTGAGTTCTTAATTCCTCTAGGAGAACTATTAATTCAAGAAAAAACAGATTCAAACATTCAACAGAAAAAAATAAAGAACAAACCAAGAACAGAAGATCCTTTTTCTTTTGTGAATGAACTAAACGGAAAATTGTTTGATAAATGTAAATCATAAAAGAAAAAGAAAAAAAGAAGAAAGATAGTATATAATACCTGATCTTCATAATTTGATGATGCCATGGGCAAATGGAAATTCAAAGCCTGATATAAAAAACAATAGTTGATTATGAACAGAATTAATTCTTGATATCCATTAATAAAAGGGAAAAAGATAACAAAGTGATTTAGAAAGAGAAAGACTTACTTAGAGAGTAATTAGGAAGAAACAGTTGTGAAGGTGAGAGTATACTCAACTTTAGTCGGACCTTTTAAAGAAAGAAAAAAAAACCTTTTCCTAAATAGTTTTGGTTAAATAAACCATAATTAAACAGGAAATTATTCATGAAATCCAATAGTTTTTTATTATTTCATTTAAAAATTTAAATATCTAACTTTAAATTTCTCAAAAGAAAAAATTATCTTATAAGGAAATCTTTTTAGATTTCAGATTTGTTTTTTTTAAAATCAATTTAATGAGATTTTTTATGCTTTATCGTTATCTATAAGATTCATATTTGTTATTTTATATATTAATTAAAAAAATTATAAGTTAAAAATCATATTTGATCTTTAAATTGGTTACAGAAATTTGACTAAATTGAGTCATTCATATAAGAAAATAAAACAACAAATTAGGATGAAAGAGAGGAGATTGGAAGAGATTTCTAGCCTATTTTATAAGTGAATTTTTTTATTAAAACATACAACATTAATATTAGTTTACCTACAAAGTATAAATATATAATATACGATTAATATGCCTCGATGATGTAAAAGGGATTCATTGAACTCCAAAAGCACTTTATAATATATACATAAATCACAAGTACACACAGTGTATTGTTAAAGAAAGCATAGATAAAATATGTCTGCGGCATAAAACTCAAATTGTACAAAAATCATAAGGGCAAGAGCATAACAGGGCATGGGATGAACTCAGCTAGAAGGTTAGCATCCACATGCTTGGAATGAATGGCTTCCATGCTTAGAACTACCAAATCTAAGTTCAGATCATCAGCCACCTCCCCAATGATTGCTGTTGGCTTGCTTCCTTCCCCTAATCGCTCCAACAGTTTAAACTCTTGGAATCCCCCTGCCTCATTCAAACAAAAACACGTGGATATCTTGGATTAGTTTGTATATACCTTTACTAAATGTTGCATACGTAATAATACGTTACAAACAAAGTTTTTACGGTTCGGAGAAAGTAGATTGAAGAGGTTGAGTTTACTGTTTGTCTCTTTGACTTAAGTGAAGTCCTAACTTCAAGAGTGTTTTATGTACAACTACAAACCTTCAGACAAATGCCAACGAATGCTTGAGAGTTGGTTCTCGTGCTCTGGAATCGAGTCTTTCTGCTTTGCATCGATCACTGCAGATTATCACAGAGATGTGATTTCAGGATCTTTGCATCCTAAAGATGAAAAACAAAAATGAAATGAACATACAGACTACTGTTATGTCAGCCCCATTGTTCTTTGCCAAAGCAGCAGTAGTAGCAATAGCCTGTTCAAAATATGGATCCAAAGCCAACTTAGTGATCAATTGTCAAATTTTATTCACTAGCTTCTTCTTCATTACTGATATATGAATAATAAGCTGTAAAAGTTGGAATAAATAGAATGATACTCGAAACCGAAATTCCTACAGAGACATCTGGATGGCTAATTGTCAAATTTTATTCACTAGCTTCTTCTTCATTACTGATATATGAATAATAAGCTGTAAAAGTTGGAATAAATAGAATGATACTCGAAACCGAAATTCCTACAGAGACATCTAGATGGCTAATAAGCAACCACAGAAACAAGTGTTCCTAATGATTTACAACTAGGTTGCCCTATAGGAAAGGTAATGTCATTCTTGTCTGAATCAAAATTCTTGTTGAATAACAAAATTTGAAGCAACAAAAGAACGGTCACCTGTCTCGTTCCCTCAGAAAGATATGGATTGCGATCAGTTATTGGCAGTAGCAGGTGTTTAAATTCAGTGAAGGAGCCGGCAACTAATGTTGTTTCTGAATCTTGTGGCTTGGCTTTTACTGATGCCAAACAATTGATAAACTATGTTATGTGAATCGATAATAGAAGTAATCATGTTTCACTTGCATAACAAGTAAAAATGCACAAAGAAGGCGCACTTATAAAGAACTCTTAAGAGAAATGAAGCCCAGCACAATGTTAAAGAGATTGACTCTCCCAACCTAGAATTGACCACCAACCTTCTAAGAAGTTGCTCAAGAGTTGTGTTTGTGTACAACAGTATTGCTGCAGTAGGAATTTACCAGTAAACTAAGATTCTTTGTTTTATAATTGTTGTTTGGTATGGAACACTTATAAAAATGGACATCATGGTTGAAATCCATTTAGAATACTCTCATTCTTCATGTCCCTAAGAAAAGAAAAGTTTGGTTAAATGACAATAAGTGCCTATTTGGTCTCCCTCCAAAATGTCTAATAGGCCCTTGAAATTCAACTTTCCGTTCGGTCTTCTTCAAAAATATCTTTTAAAGACTTCTAATTTTTAGTTGAATATATAAGTATTAAGTATTTTCTAAAATTCTTAGCCTTGCTAGATAATTTTAAAATTAAAGAATCTAACAAACACAAGATTGTACGCTTTTTAAAGTTCAGAACCACATAGATACATATTTGAAAGTTATGGCTAAACTATAAAGTTCACTTTTCACCGAAAAGTTAAATGGATAAGATTCCTCTTGAAGAAAAATATATTTTTTCTTGTTCAAAGAAGCAAAAAGAAAAATGCTAAAAGAAGTGCACAATATACACAAACTTTTTGTAAGTTAAAAATACTAGTTTTTTGCTATGGCGCTCATTAGTAATCGTTCCTCGCACTTCTAATTCGTCATTGATTAAGTCTCAAGCTACACTTTAATAGAAGAAACCGGACCATAACTTAAAAAATCTAGTTCCTGCATAAATTTGAATCCAAATGAATCAACAGAGCCATCAATTCAGAGCGTTATGCTGAATCCAAAATTAATCATGAATCAAAGAAAAACAGGATATTCCAACAAACCCAATAAGCTGAAGCAGCTAAAAATCAAAGAGCAACATTATAATTAAGATGGAAAAGGACGAGGAAGAAAGGATAAAAAGAAACGTACTGCGATGGGGCATTTTGCAGCAGAGAGTGGTGATTGGGAGCTTAAAACCTCGGGGGCGACGAGAATTAGAAGGAAAAGCGAGAGCGAAGGAACAATCAGTAGAAGAAGAAGTGAAAATGGAAGCAGAGAGTTGATGCTTTGAAGTTTCAAGAGGAAAAGGGAGGAAGCAACGAGCAACCGCCATAGATTGAAGATTGGAAGAACTAAGAAGAAGAAAGGTTGGAAGTTGGGAAGGTGATTCGAGAAAGAATAAGAAGAGAGATGGAAATGAAAATGAAGGTTTAAAGGGGGAAAGAGAATATTGTATGAAAATCATTTTTATTGGGCTCTGCTTTGGGCTTCGTTTTTTCATAGCAAAATGGGCCTTCAGCCCAAACAATGTACTTGCAAATATAGTATAATTATCGTCAAACATTCCAATTTAACCTCAAATACAATTGATTTTTAAACACCAAAGAGATCCTTCATTTCAAGACATCAAAAGCACTTTTTGAAGAGGCATTCAATTTCAATTGGAGCAAGATCAATTCACAATATAAATTTTTTGTTACAAACCATTCTGTCTATATTTCCACTTACAACAATTCCATCTGTATATGAAAGCATCCATCAATCTATAAACTAAGTATTAAACAATATAAGAATATAAGACGAACAAAATTGATCATACAAAATGCAAAAATGTAACCACAGACATAAAGAATGTGAGAATGACTGAGGTTGGAAGTTTTGAACTATTATTTGAAGGTTTTGGCTTTTCTATTGTTTGAGTAGTGTCATTAATGTTGCTGTTGGCTTGTGGCTTGATGGTTGTTGTGCCCGGGGCGGCAGCAGGGGCGGGGGTTGGCCCGACGGGAAGATTGTTGGTGTTTTCATCTTCATAACCAGTGCCTGGATAGTGAAGATTCCATGTTAAAAAAAATGTGAATTTTATCGCTAAATGAACAAAACAAAAGAGATGTTTACTAGAGAACTCACAGTTTGATTCCTTCCATCCCAAAACCATCTTTTCACGGTCAAAAACTATGTGGTAACCAGTCATGAAGTTTTCTGCATCAATGCACAACACGCATCATGAAACAAACACTTCTCGATTGATCACGGTGGCAAACATGTTTAGTATAAATCCATGTAAAAGTATAAGAAAGCTATTGCCCTTTGCTAATTGTTCGATTCAACTTCAATACGATATCTTACATGTTAGGCTTTGTATGCGACTTATTTAGTTTTTCTTTTGTTTATGTGTGGGATTAGATATTAGCATGAGGTCTAAAGGAAGACCATCAATATGAAATGAAAAAGAGAAATATCCAACTTAATTGTGCAACGAATGACCATTCTATGAAAGACAAGATGAAAAAGATGTCATGTAGTAAACCTGAAGATATCACTAAACTGTCTGATAGAAGTTAAGATACTTACGTCCAATGATATTTATGCTGTCACTTCTAGCAATGGCAAGACAGAAAAGACGCTTCGACTGAAGATGGTAATCAGAAAGAAAGTTAATAATAGTAGTTCAATAGGCAGACAAGCCGATGAGAATATTACACTACAGCAGTCATAACTTTACCTCGGTGGATATCAAAACTATTGGATGATTGATAACAAAATGTCCACCACCTTTCATTGTCAAATTCATCAACGGGTATGTGAATGTGGTTTGATTTGGGCTGAAAGAAAATGGAAGTCAGCACTTGGATCACAATACAATTCTGTAATTTTTTCCTTCGTTAACTATGTTCTAGACTTCAATGTTTGGATATATTTTCAAAGTTTGCTGGGGTATTTTTATTTTATTATATAATTTGTGGTTAGAATGTAGTCATGTTCATATATGGGACCTTATCACAATACCTCAGTTCATAGCAGTTTTCAAAAGGGATGTCTGACTTCATTGTAAACCGCTTTTCTTCAACCATAGAAGCAAACTACAAAATGACATGGATAAGCAAACTGAAAGATATGGCACGAGAAACTGCACATAAATCTGCAAGGTGCTTACTTTGTCAGCAAAAAGTGAATAGGCCGGGTCGTTCAGGTAGGTAAATGAGGTTCCAGAGTCAAAGATTACGGCAATATCAAGATCCGAAATGTGTCCTCCCACCCCTATCTGTGTTATGCTGACGTTATAAGTAGGACTATGCACAAGGAAGGGAACAAAGAAAGAGTACAAAAAAATGTCAACTTGACCAGTTCACAAAACATGAAACTAGCATATATACACCTACTAAGTGATACTTACTGTCTTCGTCCTAAGTTGAATGGTGTTTCATTTTGGCCTGGACTGCCTTTATCTCCAAATTCAATTCTTCCCATTCTAGCAGGTCCAAAACATAACGAAAAGGAATTTGAAATGAGTCCTGCATTTGCCAAGATGCTAGGAACTGAAACATTCTCGATACCTAACCCAAATAAGCCATTTGGTGCTGCAGAGCTCAAAAATGCACCACTCTGGTCCTTACCACACCTGAGGGACAACGTATCCAGGTGATATCAATAACCCAATTGAGAATAAATGAAGAATGAAATCACAATAATTAGCCATACATTGTTAAGGGTGTGCAATTTGTCAGAGATTGAAGATATAAAATAATAACCTACCCCAGAGTAATCCTTGCATTAACTGGTTTTGATTGAACATCGTTTGTGGTTAAGTGCAATATATCTTCTACCAAGTAGCCAGTAGAAGAGGTGTTATCAGAAAGGTATGAAACCTGATAAGGGCACGTGTCATTTGGTGACGAGCATTGGTCTAGGTGTGAACACAATGAACTACTACATTGAACCTCCTTGCTAGTCGAGGAATTATTTGGGCTGTAGATGTTAAAGTTTACTGGCTGTTGACAGAAAAAGCAACAGAAAGAGCTGTCATGGAAATCAGTAATGAGAGTCTGGTAAGATGAACCAGCGGAATTAGAACAGAACACATCAATTTTTTCAAACACATTAGGTTGATTGGTGATTTACAGATGGAAGTGTTCGATTTAGAATCTTATTTTCTTACGTGTTGAACCACCTAGCAAAATCCCTACCTGAGTTGTTGACACAAGATTTCATTTATAAACCATTGTGATATGACACAAATATATATTGGCTTCTTTAAGACATTGAGTGAAAGTCCACAAGATGTGCACAAAACCCACATAGTTCATAAAATATATACAGACATTTCAACAAATATTATGTAAACAAAGTGTTAATGTCCTCATTTCTAGGGCCCCTTTGTTAACCTTTGGTTTTCTTATTTTGGCTTTTGAAAACTAAGCTAGTTTCTTCTTAATTTCTTACAATGGTTTTCATCTTTTTTATGTAAAAGAGCAGATTTCTTAGCAAAATTTGGAGAACATGTTTTAAAAAAATAGTTTTCAAAACTTGACTTGGTTTTTCAAAACATTGGTAAAAAGTAGATAACAAAGTAAAGAAACTTAGAGGTAAAAATGTATTTATTCAAAAACCAAAAACAGAAAACAAAGTTCCAATAACCATTTGGTTTTAAAATAAACTCTATTTCCTCTTAGTTTCTTACAAAGTTTTGCATCTTTATTTGGTAAAAGAGTTAGACTCTTAGCCATATTCCATAAACAAAAACAAGTTTTCAAAAAAGTACTTTTTTTTTTAAGTATTCAAATTTTGGCTTGTCAAAAACCAAGAAGTTTGTAATAGAAAGAGAAAAGGGATGAAGAATTATATGCTCAATTTTCAAAAACTAAAAGTCAAAAACCAAAATATTTACCAAAATGATTAGAAAATAGCATTCATCACCCATCATGCCCATGTCATATGTGTTTCTCATGTCAAGAACTTCAATAATGAATCAAACAGCTTTCAAAAGTTCAATTCGAGCAATAGAAAGCGAAAAAGGATGAAGAATTATTACCCCTTGAGTTGTATTGAGCCCAGATATACAATTAACACAATCACATGGCAACCAGAACAAATCACTGCCAGTATCCAATGCCACTAAATACGGAACCCCTGGTGTTCCCACAGTAACCTCAGCATAATACAAGCTGAAATCCAACAACACAAAAAGAAGAAGAAGAAGAAGAAGAAGAAGAGAATTAGTAAAAATACAAGAATTACAAAAGACGATACATAGATTCAAAGAAGAAAGTGACTAAACACAATCCCTTTTGAATCCCAATTGAAAAGATTCCAATTCCATCCCACCCCACCTCATAATTCCCACTCCAACAGAGACTCAATATAAAATTAAGAATCACTAGTTAGAAATCTCAACACGCAAGCACTAAAATCAGTAATAAAAAGAGAAGCAATCCGTACAATCCAAGAGGGCTAATTCGAAGTGTTTCATTGCCAGATAAGAAAGTGAGTGGAGGGTGATCTTGAACTTGACCAAGACGACGAGAATGAACAAAATGGTCTGTACGGACCATGGCAGCGTAGTAATCGAGAGTGCCTTCATCAGGAAAGGAATGGAAGGGAAGGATTTGACGGACGGCGGGAGAGTAAAGGTGGTGGATATTGAAGGTGAAAGATCCAAAGACATGGGAGAAGTGGGAAATGAAGATGAAAATGAAAAAGAAAAAGCAGAGAGTTAGGGAGAAGGTAGAAGAAGAAGAAGAAGAAGGCATGGATTAAGATTTGAGGGAAAAATTAGAAGAAGAATTTGAAAGTGTTGATGAAGAAGGTGAAGATGAAGAAATGGCATTAGATGAAATTAGAATTAAGAAGGAATTTGTGAGAGGAAAGTGATCCTCTTCCTCAAAGGTCAGTCACAGACCAAAGCTCGACGTAACTCTGGTCTACGGCCATTGACGCCGGTTTTCTTTTCTTTCTTAATTAATAATTTATTTAGTGTAAAATTAAAATAAAATAAAAATTCATTTATCAAATATAACAAAATTTTAATATAAAGTCTATCATACTCTAAAATTTCTTCACATTTCTAACTATTTTCTATACTAAACATTAAATTTCGATCTATTAAGTCTATATTTTCATACACTATAACGTGAGTCATATCACATCATCTAATATCATTGTATTTAATATGTTGATGGTGAAGTTAGCTAAATTAAGAATCATTCAAACTATTTTTAGAAAATATTATAGAATTTAAAGTCAGGTCTCTTTCCAAAAATTCCATAATTAAATAAACATTTTAATGATTTTGAACTTTAATTGGAAAAAAAATAATGAAAATGAGTGAGAAACAAAGTGTTAATCAAACATTTTAATGGGGTTTTTTTTATTATAAAATTTATCAATATTTGTATTGATTGATAAAGTATATATTACTTTGTCTAAAGTTAAAAGACCCAAAAGAGAAAAAGAAAGTAAAAACATGTTCTTCTCCATAAACCCTAAGACTTGTTTTTTCCTTATTTAAAAAAGTACTTTTTAAATAATAAAAAATTAAGTATTCATTCACAATAGTAAGTTGAATTTAAAATTGGAAAAGGAAAAAGAAAGGGTCAATGTGCCTCTCAATTAGAAAGAAGAAAAGGGAAGAAAATAAATAGGGATTGGTGTGAAAGGGAGAAAGAAAGTGATCTAAACCACAAGTTTCCACTCACATTTAGGGAGAGTAGATTAATAGATGTCTTCAACAAAATTGGTACTTTGGTCCAATATATATATATAATTTACTGAGTTTTAATTTATGTAAATTTAAATGATTCTAATTTCATAGATACTGATTGTCTATTGTGGATAGAATTTGAAAGTTTGTTAGATGTAAATATTTTTAATTATTCGGTCATTTATAATAATATTTTAATTTTATAACTAATTTCATTAAAAGTTAAAATTTAAAAGACTAAATTTAAAACGTTTTAAACATATGAACTAAAACTCAAATCATTTTTCAAAATATATGGACCAAAAATACTACTTTCAATTTTGTCAAATTAAAAGTTTTGTAAATATAATTACAAAACTAAGTGTCAATTTAAATTATTGACTTTCAAAATCAAACTAAGTCTCACATTTAATTTCATAATTATTTTAAATAAATCATTTGATTGACTAAAATGAGTATTTAGTATTAAAAAATTGAGTTAAAAATGTAAATATTAAAACATAAGAACTAAACTAAAAAAGAAACTTCAACCTAATTCGTTTTGAAATACTAATGGTAACTTTGAATTACATTTTCAATTGTTTAATTTAAAAAATAAGTTATTTAAAAAAGAAAAACTAAAGTGTTTGGAAGTCACTAAAAATATATTTAGATTTTTAGGTGTATTTTAAACCATTCTTAGAAAAAAAAAATAGTTTAAACAAAAATGAATTTTTAAAAAAATATTGTTTATTTTTGTTTAAATTCTTTTTAAGTCCATCCGAACGGACCCTAAATAATTGAAATCAAACCCATAATCTAAAAACTAAAAATACAGTATTTTGAAATCAAGAGATAAAAATATAAAAAAAATAAAGAAAAATTGTAAAAAACATCACATTTGACAAAATATTTAATTTCAGATTCTATCAATAACAAACATTTGATAGCCAGTGATATTCTAAATGTCACTTACACAAACATATTATTCACTATCAATGATTGATGGATTTTTTTTATATATATATCTTGTAAATATTTTAATTTATTTTACTATTTCTAAAAATACCTAAAAATAAATTTATTTTTAAAACAAAAAAGAAATTGTTTTTATTTTAATTTTCCAAGAAGGATGATTAATTTTCAAAAATGGCGACTTAGTTAGTTTTGTTTTCAAAGTCTTCCATATACACAATAACGCGTAAGGTAAAGGGTTAGTTCAACATAAGACTTAAACGTCCCATTCCCGCCCATTGCGCTCCAAATGTGGAGTTATTTTCCCTATTTTCTTTTCCACTTTTCTATTCCTATCAACCTAATTCCATCTCCTTTTTACTATATACAAAGTTTATATTGCTCGTTTTGATTACACATTTGTCGGTGGACCTTATAGTTCTTTACAATTACATAATACTGTAACACAACAACAAACATAATTAAATGAGATCCACTTTTCAAATTCACAAGGACATTCATTATTGTCTCAAAAGTCAATGGTTCGATCTTTCGTTTTGATGATATGGATAGACAAATATCTAATTAATACCATAATATTCATGTTTTGAAGGCACAGTATAACAAAATTATTGTCGCGAAACATTTTAAGATGAAGTATGAACAAAAGTCGTTGTAAACGATTAATTTATAAGTTTAGTTTACAAAATTTAAGATTTTAAAACTGCTTGTATAAGGTTATGAACTTCTAATTTATTCTTTAGCTTTCGATACGTGTCTAATAAATCTTCGAACTTTCGAAATTTAGTTCGTAGATCATAATTGGAAGTTTTGGGTTTAAGGACGTGGAGACGAAACTTTAATTAAACATGATTGGTAAAATTACAATTTCGTCCATACTGCGATCTCTTGGGCCGGTTTTGTTGATGATCCGAGCGAGGTTGGGCCAAGCCCATCTAACTAAAGAGAAATTTTTAAATAAAATACATAATTTCACTTATCTTCTAAAATTTAGTTTACAATAAACTATTGTTAATTTCTCTATAAATATAATTTATATTTAAGAGTTTGTTAAATTGCAAATTTAATTCTTAGTTTATTCTTTATAGTTTAATAAAACCTTTTATATATATATATAATTTTATAGTAAATAGTCCCGGTAAACTAAACTATTTTCTATGATTTTATCAAACCAAATGAACTAAATTCTAATTTTAAGTCATAAAGACTAATTAAATTTTATCTTCGACCAAAATCTATAACTTAACCTAAAATATTTACATAGTTATTATTTTATAACATTTTATAATTTATAGTCCATTTCAAAATACATATTATATTTTTTTTAAAAAAAAGAATTGGATTTACAACATTGACGTATTATATTTTTAAAATGTTTTTATATGTATTTAATATAATTTTATATTTTAAAACAATGTAAATTTCAAATTCTTCACAAAACATAAAAGGAAAATTATTTTCAAAATTTCACATTTCAAACAAAATATAAAAACAATTTTCAGAAATAGAATCCAAGTTATCTGTCAGACGCATATTTGTTGAACTCAATAAATCTTAAAATATAAAACACAATCTAAATTCTCTAAACAGATCAACTTCAAAAACATATGAATTTATTACATCTACTTAACTCTTCGAATAACTCCTAATATTTAATTTATATATAAAAAAAAAGCATATATTTGAAAGGATATGAACTTATTAATGAAATAAAACCCAAATAAAAGACTTAAAAAAAAGTACTTTTAACCATTCCAATTTTCTACTTCTCAAATATCTAAAACAAAAAGAAAAATCTACATCTATATTACACAATAATTCTCTTGCCTTGCCAATTGGAAATGCTTGATTTTACTTTGACCAAAACTGATCTTTGATTAATTGATTGATTTGAAATAAATTTGCATTTTAATCGAATATTTGGCAGCATGTTTATTCCTTCTCGTTCTCTAATCTTGTTGAGTCAACGTTGGCGGTCTTAGTTCGGATTGTTCTTTCATTTTAATATATTGTTTTGTCTTTCTTCTTAAAGAAACGAAAATCTCCGATGTTATTGGCTACCATACTTCCGAGTTTTAATAATGACAATAATTAATCAATAATGAAAAATGAAAACATCCCCATAAAACACCTTCCTAAAATTCAAACAAAAAGAGAAATTAAAAAGGGAAAAAAAGATATCATTACAAAAGAATTTAGTCAAAATAATTTATTTTTGTTTCCTTTTTCCTACTTATGGAATACAAAGCATATAAATAATAGGTTTTTTTTTAATTGTTTTTTAGAAGATTACAAATATAGTACTAAAAAAAATGTCATGTTATTAATAATAAGTTCAAAAACACTTGTAATCAATAATAATCAAATTGTGAGTGTGAAGCTTTACCAACAAAAGAAAAAAGAAGATAATAACAAATTAATAATAAGTATTTTTTGCAACAAAATAATATTTTCATAAAATTAGCTATTGTCTCGATCTCCTTCCATTGTTTAAAGACTTAAATCTTAGCTCAAGACGAACGTATGTGGCATGCTTAACACGTGGAAGTCAGACAAGAAGCAGTGTTCTCATAGACGAACAGGTGAGTAACGCAAAACGGGCATGTCCAATTGTTTACAAATAATAACTAACAAACCATTCTTTATTTAATTTAAGTTGTTTGTGTCAAAACAAATTTTTCTTTTTCTATTAATTGGTTTTTCAAATGGTTAAAGTCTCTTTCCATTTAATTTTTCAAAGAAAATAAATTTGAATTTAAGATAGTAATTAAGTATTTTATCACTTATGGAAAAATACATGAACCAAATCAATCAACATCTCAAAATCTCATTGACAAAGAAAGATGGCTTGAAATTTAGACTTCATTAATCAAAGAAAAATTAATATTTCCAAATAAACCATTAATTATGATATGTTTAATGTCTTTATTAGTCCAAAACATTTATTCCTCCTTGTAAGCCTTCCCCTAATCATTTCTCATTTTAATTCTATAATAATCACCACTCTTTTTTATTACACAAAAGTAAGTAACTAATGTTTATATATATATATAGTAAATTAAGAAGTATGCTATAAAAGTCTTTGTGATGAGAGTAATCATGTCCGTATTTTATTTAGTTGATTATTGTTCACGTTGGATTTTCGATGAAATTTCTTTCGTGAAAATAAAATCATTTGTTTTATTGACTTTTGTAGTAGTGTTACCGATCTCGACTATGTTTTCTCTTAAACAATATATTGTAAGTTTTGGTCTATGAATTTGTTAATCTTCATAGATCAACGACTTATCACAATTGTGGGAGTCGAATCAACTAATTTCTCGATAATGGATTTGAAATGGTTTTATTTTAAAAAAAATCAATTTTAGTAATAACGTCGTTCATGTCAAACACATCCTTGATGACTTGTTAATCTTTCTTTGAATCAACCTACTATATTGTTATTTAATATTCGAAAGATGTTCTAAATTCTCCTACTAAATGATCTAACTTTTGATATCAATCTATAGTGTATGAAATTAATGAGTTTCTTTATTTGTAGAGTTATGATAGACAAAGGATAGATTCGAGCTTGAGGGTGGTTGACTTTAAGCTTTAATGCTGGTGGGTTTACTTGTTTGTGTTTAATTAAACCATTTTCAGTAGACGAATCGTTTAAATTTGGTTCAATCTCTTAGAGTGAGTTAAGTTAAATTAGGATCAGACAAGGGTGGGTATGATAGATCGAAAAACTAAGTTGACCGACCAAAATCGATTGAACCGAAAGAGAGGTTTGGAGGAAAATCCAAATTGACAACGTTCTAAAGAATGGATTGATATCTTTTTCCCTATCAATTAAACATAATTCAATTGGTTTTTAGTTTTTCTATTTTTTTTTTCTTTTTCTCACTTAACAACTTAATTTATTTTTCATATTATTATTATTAAAAAAAAGGGTCAAATCGAGTGGATTGCAATTTTATTATTTATAGATACCCTTTGAATAAAGACATGAATATATCGATTTAGAAAATTGGATGATTAATTAATGTTAATTGAATGTAGAGTAAGATTATTCAATTTATTATTTGTTTTGTTTTTATATTTCAATATAAATGATTAATAAATAATTGACTTCCTCAAATATGATATTAACAATGCTTCCATTGTCTTCTTAACTATTAATTCTATCCCTACAAATATTTCTTAACATCAATAATTCAAAATTTAGATTCATGATCTATAATTTCTTCAAATCTTTATTGATGTTGAAATTCAATTATTTGAAAAATAATTCTCCTTTTCATTTTCCAAGATAAAAATAAAATTTTCTAAATCTTTTTCATCAAAATAAAAGATAGATACAACGATATTATTTTTATCACCTTTTCGTATTAAAATTATTTTTTCAACATTCTTCAATGAAAATTACATTCAAAAGTAAAAATAACAATAATAAATAAATAAATAAATATATATATATATATATATATAATTTAATTTAGTTCAATTAATCAACACAAACAACCACATACAAAGTTTGGGTCCCAATACTTTGCACTAAAAAAACCCTTTAAAAGGCAATAGCCACATCTTTGTGTATTATTATTTTTAAAGCACTTTTGTGATGGAATGATGGCAACTTTTTTTTTTCCTTCCTTCTTTGGTTCAACAAGTCAAAGGCAGTAAGTTGCATCCTCCACCGGATGTTCATATATCTATTTAATTGTGTTAAGATAGACGATTAGACATAATATTTTTAGTTTAACAATTCTCGAAGAGTAAGATTAAATTATTAACTTTTATGATAATTGACATTTTTATATCAAATTGACTTACATAATATTTACATTAGAAGTTAATGTTTATAAGTTTATCTTAAAAATCTAGAGATCTAGCTAAAGAGATTTAGCAATTTAACGAATTCATTTAGTTTGAGTTTGAACAAATTTATGAGAATTAATTAGTAATGACATCAAATTTAAAATGAATTTAATTTCAAGACTATTTCCAAACCCCAAAGAATTGGTTGACAATGAAACTCTCGCCCCCACGAGAAGAACTAACATTGAGAGGATCATCACAAACAAAAAGTTGAAAGCGGAAGCAATTTCCAATGTCAAAGAAAACCAATAATAAAAAAGATGTATGAGAAACTCCCATTTGACAAAATGGATCACAGAAAAATCCCAAAAAACAAGTAACGTTTGGAATCAACCACCGAAATCATGAGCGATTTCTCTTTCAAACGGAATGCGACTCATCAGAGTCTTGCTGTTGTAGCTCTGAAGAATCCATAAAATGGAAGCCGCTTGCAAATCGTCTAATCCCACCACGTGTCGTCTTCTACCTCTCAATTCATCGACACGTAGCTTCTTGTACCACTGCCACACTCAATTTTCTCGTTCCGAAAATTTGCCCAAAGATATTTACCCCATTACTGGTCTTCACGAAATCAAGAAAGTGACACAACCCACTTCGTGAAATCTGTCAAAGGACAAAACCCGGAAAATTTTCAGTGATTTATCTTTCACTTTTTCAAGTTTTGTGGAGATGGGTCGGAAGAAAAGTCAGAGATGGGATGAGAAATTGAGAGCTTTTTCTCCTTTAAGAGCAGTGAAAGTTATTTCTAATTAGAGAGGGTAAGTTTAATGGAAAGTGGAGGATTGACCTGACAAATTGTATTTTACTCTGGTTTTTCTCTTTTGGGTTTGTAAGTGGAGCCCATAAGAGGGGTTGCATATGGGCATTGCTGGCTTTCAGAAATTTCTGTGTTCGTCTTCTTATAAAGGGGATTGTCAGCGGAGAAAGAAGATTAGAGAAGCAGGATCAAGAGACTTCTTCCATTTTCGTCTTTTATTCTCTTAATCGAACTAGATTTTTGGGGTTCTTCTAATTTTCTCTTTTCTTTCTTACTTCTTCTTTGGTTTTGTTGTGGAATTAAGAACTGGTTTGAGAAATTATTTGGACCAGTGAAAAAAAACCCATTTTCCCTTTTTTGGGGTTGATGGATCTGTCGATCTAACAATTTTACTCGCACATGTATTGCTGTGTCTCTTTTAGATCTCCGTCATTTTCATTTGGTATCATCCAGTAGTTGCTGACCCAACTGGCCAGAATAGCCTAATTACTAGTGTGAGTTCATACTGTTCTCCGCTTATTTCTTCTTGTATCCTTTCATTTCTTTCTTGTTACTGTTGGAGAAGAGATTCTGTGGTTGATTTTTTTCTTCTCCTGTTTTAATTGCTTTTCTCTCTGCTTAAATTATTGACTTTTTCATGTTCTTCCACTTCAATTGTGGAAATGATTGAACTCTAGAATGTGGAGGTAGATTTTGTTCTGATTCTTGTTCCCGCTGCCCGTGCTTGTTTTTTATTCTATTTTCTGTTTGTTTCCTGGGAATATTAAGCAGTAAATAGAAGGGGAGATGGGTTTGTATTTGATGAACTAAGGTTTAAACTACCAGCTCTCTCTTTAATCTTTCTTGATTATATGGCTTATCTTTGATTGTTGGGTCTGCAGAGAACAATTTTGAGGGGGATTGACGCTGCATCCATTTTGGATGTGGAGGAATTGGAAGCTGGCTCTGGTGCAATGAGGGATGTTATCAAGCTTGATGAACTTCCTGAGGGCTTGCTGGCAGCCATGTGCCGATGGTCTCTTGCGTCGTGGGGGCAGTGGTTCCGATTCGGTTGGCTGCCAAGATGGGCTACTTTGGTACAAGGACCATGGCCACCACATCAATGGAGAATTTTCAATGGCTGTTGTTCAAGCCAACAATTTACTTGAGGATCAGAGTCAGCTTGAGTCTGGTCCCTTGAGCTTGCTTGAGTCTGGACCCTATGGAACCTTTGTAGGAATATACGATGGCCATGGTGGCCCCGAGACATCGCGATTCATATGTGATAACTTGTTCCAGCATCTAAAAGGTAAGAAGAGCTTAAACATTTAATAAATGCACCCTTTTAGAAGTTGCATTTGTTGCAGGTTTTAGTTTTAGGGTCATTACGTCAAATAGCAGATGTCATCGAATATAAACTCTTTTAAGTGATAGGATGAGTAGTTTTGCATCTTGAATAAGTTGAAATCCATAGCTAGATTATCGACACTTGATTTCAAGTTGAACCTGCTTAGACAATTGTGTCATGTTTTCCTCAGTGTTTGTCACAGAAGAAAAGGAAATGTCAGTAAATGTGATAAAAAAAGCATTCCAAGCAACAGAAGAGGGTTTTCTCTCTCTTGTCACCAAGCAATGGCCTATGAACCCTCAGATTGCAGCCGTTGGTTCTTGCTGTCTGGTTGCTGTCATTTGTAATAGTAAACTCTACATTGCCAACCTTGGTGATTCCCGGGCTGTGTTAGGAAGGCTTGTTCGGTCCACAGGAGAAGTTTTTCCCATTCAGCTGTCATCAGAGCACAATGTAAGTATACAATCAGTCCGCCAGGAGATGCAGTCTTTGCACCCAGATGACTCCCAGATAGTAGTGCTGAAGCATAATGTATGGCGTGTTAAGGGCTTGATTCAGGTACTTCCCAAGCATGATTAAACCTAAAATTTTCAGATTCTGGCTGTTTCTATTCTTGTAAAGTATCAAAACGTTCCGTGCCATGTTTAATTAAGGAAGGAAATTTGATGCTTCAAATTATTATTTTTCTTGTCATAAGTATCTAGTTTTGCCCTTCCATTAGCATCAAACCTCATGATTGAGCTACTGTGATCCCTGAACTCCATATTTATCTGATGCACAAGTCATGTGGTTTGTCTATTCTTTGATCTACACTTTTCAGTTGAGAACAATGTATCTAACAATGCCCAATCAATAATTGTTGGAAAATTCCATGAAGAGTTGGGGTAATCTGTGATCATTTTTTCTAATATAGGGTTATCTAATGTTCATTCATCTGTCAGCGTGTTAAAAGCCAAGAAGTGATCTTAGGTTTGGATGAGCCTTTTAGATGCCTTTGGTGTGTAGAAAATGTTTGGTTGCTGACCTGTGCAAAACCTTATTGGTTGTCTTATGCAACAGTCCTTCGTATTTATGTTGCCTTGGTTTGCTAGCCCTTTCAGGACTATTCTTTACTGCCGTCTTCTGGGGAGTTTTCATACTTTTATTAGGATCAAATTGAAAAGGCATGTTACTTCCAATGTTGTTGAGCTGGCCAGGTGATCCCTCGGTCATTTGATTGGAATGTCATAACATTAAATTTAGGGTGTGTTTGGTTCAACTCTCCGAGTGTTTAATTTTGAAAATAAGTCACTTTGAAAAAATTGAAAGGTTGACAGTTAATTAAAATAACTTTTGAAACACTTTCAAGTTTAGAATAATTTTTATAAAAGAGTTTTTTTAAAAAAAAAGAGCACATATTTTTTTATCTGGTCAACCCAAGAGGTCCTTAAGGTACCTGAACTTTTTAGATCAAACGTTCTACTTCTTCCTCATTTAAATCAAATGATCTGGCCATGTGATTCTGATGTGTCACGGTACATAAGTACCTAAAGATCAATTATATATTTGTTCATTTCATCAATTCATTGATGACTATATACTTACGATTGTGCACATTTATGGTTCAACGAACAGTGTAACAAGTTAGGGACATGCTGTTCAATTATTGCTCTTTAGGATAACTAGCATTCAAGTCCTTGCATTTTTCTATATTGACTATAGTGCATATTGGGTATATCTTCTCCTCCTACTGAAACTTCCCTGTTTAACTGACTTGTAGATTTCTCGGTCAATCGGAGACGTATATCTCAAAAAGCCAGAATTTAACCGGGAACCTTTGTATACTAAGTTTCGCCTCCGAGAACCCTTCAGTAGGCCTATTCTGAGCTCAGATCCAGCAGTTTCTGTGCACGAACTTGATCCAAATGATCAATTTCTTATATTTGCCTCAGATGGGCTGTGGGAGCATCTTAGCAACCAGGATGCAGTTGATATAGTTCACAAGCATCCTCACAGTGTAAGTTGTGTGTGCTTTTTGTCCAATCTCATTGTTATTATGAATTGTATTCAGTTCAGTTATTCTAAGAATCCTCCTCTTTTGTATGGTTTCCTTCATCCAGGGAAGTGCAAGAAGGCTGGTGAAAGCAGCAATGCAGGAAGCAGCTAAGAAACGAGAAATGCGATACTCAGATTTGAAGAAGATTGACCGTGGAGTTCGTCGTCATTTTCACGACGATACAACAGTGATCGTCTTGTTTCTCGGTTCGAGCAGAGGGAGTAATGCTACAGGGGGAGGGAGCCCTGTTTTGTCTGTGAGAGGGGGAGGAGTGAACCTATCTGCAAAATCTCTAGCACCTTGAGAACTCAACATTGCCCCACAATGAATAACAATAAACAGAAAGGTTTTGAAGGGGGGCCCCTTCTCTAGGATTCAGTGACCCACAAGTTGTATATCAAGGAGAGATGAGAGAAGATTCACTTATAGATTCTTTAAATGCTTTGCTCTGATCTGCTCTGGCTGGTTCAGTTCTACTCAGCACAGTGTAACATTTTTTATGTCAGCTTTTTCGTTTTAATTGCTTTCTAAGATCTTCCAAGGAAAGTACATTCACAATCTGGCATTTGAGCTTAATAGATGACATTGGAAGATTTTCTTCTCTGTCTTCTTTGCATAGAATCACTTTAAAAACTTCAACTCAAGCTTTAAAATGAGTTAGAGGTCTGATTCATCCTTTTTTTTATATCAAACTTTTTTTTTTCATTTTATTTATGAACTAATTAACGTGGTTTTGGATTACAAAGTTCATGAAATAATGTATGTATTTCAGCAGTCGTGCTATTCATTTTAAGAAAACAAATATACAAAAGACACTCTACATGATATTTAATGGGCTGAGACATTTGTATTGAGTATAAAAGACATTATAATATGTCTTAACATATAAATTTATCAATTATACTTGATAGATCATGAAGACACAACTAATCAATCACGAGTGAACATTCAATTGTGTGGCTAACATCGACATAGCTCTGGCCACCGACATAGCTCAATTTAGATTAAGTTTATTAGAAAGAAGTACCAAATCGAGTTTATCGATATCAACTAACAATATTCTTTAACTTATAAAATAACACTAAACTTTGTCACTTGTTAAGAAAAACCTCCAATTCTTGGAAAAGTTGCAACACCATCCCTAACATTTTATAAAAACATCAACAAAAACAACCTACTTCAAAAATAGTTTTAAAGCATTCAATGAAAGAATCAGGTTGTAGTTTTAAAGAGAGAATATAGAAACTATTGTGTTAGCATAACAATTGTGTTATATAGGAAGATGAACCAAAGGGGTGGTTTGCTTGTTATACTTACTCTGTATACACTATGTACTATGTCTCATTAAAAAAATATATTGAAGAATTAAAAAAAGCCCCACTAGAATGTATGTTTTAGCCATAAAAGAGGGCAAAAGATTATTGTATGTAAAGTGGAGGGTGAAAAGTAATGGTATTGGTGGTGTGATTGGGAAACTGCTTCCTTAAGCATTAAGAAAACAATCAAAAGAATAAATGAACAATGAAAAGTTTTGAAGAAAAAGATTGGTTTTTGCAACCACCAAATGACCATTATACCCTTTTCTCTAAATTAAAAATAAAAACTTCCTAGATTTGGGCACATTTGCCTTTTCTAATATCCATTCAACACCTTCATATTCTAAGAATATTTTATACCAAAAGAAAGAAGAAGAAGTAGGGACTGGGTAGGGTTAAGGGCTTGGGCAACCATAATAAAAAGATAAAAACATGGGTAGGTGACCATTAAAGACCAAGTAGGTGGTAGCATGAAATGCAAACTATCCTCACTCCTTACTGCAATGCCATGATTTATTGCACTTACTTAAAAGAAATAGTGGGAAAAATATTTTCTTTGTAGTCCCTAGATTTTGGCTTTAGTTCTCATTCAGTCCCTATGTTTTAAAAATAATATACATTTGGTCCTTAATGGTGTTTTAGAGTACCGACTTGAAGTTGGTAGGTTGGTAGAACAAGCTATTAGTCTTTCAACTGTTATAAGCATTGTAACTCACGGGCGATAGCAACAAACATACTGAACACCCATAAGTTGTTGGTTTGGTTTCAATTTAGGATACACAATTTAACGAGTTTTGTTTCAATTTAGTCCTTAAGTTTCAAGATTTACTCATTTAAACCTTGATTTGTCATTAAGTTTCAAGATTTACTCATTTAAACCTTGATTTGTCATTAAAGTGAAGTAATAGGTTTTAACGGTGATGAAAAATAAACAATTCTTTAAGGAAACTAAGGTTTGATGAAATTTTGAGGTTAAACTTAAAAGCATAAATCTTAAAACCTAGGTAAGATTTTGAAACCGGACCAAATTAAAACTAACCTAAAATTTATGAACCAAAAGATACATTTTTGCATATATACATATAAACACACCTAAGAAAGAGAGAAGAATAAATGGGTGCATGTTCTTGAAGTGAAACACCAAATAGTATCAAATTCCTTTTGGTAGATTTTCAACACACTATTTATTGTGGTAGATGAAACAAAACCCACAAATAAAAAAAAACCCTTAAAAACCAAATATAAATAAATAAAGTCACTCTCAAGGTCTAATCTAAAGGGCCCCATTAAGGACAACTGTGTTTGTTCTATGACTTCTGGCATCCATGTAGGGTCTGAATCTAAATATGATAGAAAAAAGGAGAGAGGGAGAGAGAGACTCCTAAATTTGGCATCTCCTTTTCTTATGAGATTGAGAAAAACATATTTAATTGAAATATATCCCAATCCAACAGAGTGCTTATGAAAAGGCAGTGTTGTTAAAGGCTTCTGCCCCTACACTCTCAGATACTATCAATGCAGCAGCATGGCCATGGGGATGAGACTTTAAAAATATCTTCCATTTCATTTAATATTTTCAAAAAGTTTTCAACTAACCTTCAACAATCTCACCTTTTGATTTTGAGGTTTAGGACAAAAGTCCTAATGAAGGGCTACCATTGCTCCATCTGGGCTCTTCCTCCTGTCTAATCTTAATTCTTTTTTTTTATTTTGATCTTTTTTGTTTTCAAAATAAAAGATCTTTAACTGTTGTCTCACAAGAAACAAAATCATTAACCTATCGTAGAATGCCACCTGTAAGACAGAGAAATGAGTAAACTGAAACTACAAGTTTAAACAAATCAATGGCTGAATCTTAAAAGTTGTTCAAAAAGGAAAAGAATTATTTAAGTCTTTAAGCTAAGCAACCTTCATAAATATCTTTAGATAACAACAGAAGCAATCCCAGAACTTATGATAATGTTATAACAGTTTGTTATAGTATAATTCATCAATCAACGACTAAGAAAAAAGAGAGGTAGTATAGTTTTATTCACAAGAGCAATATAAAGCTATAGTAATTACTCAAAATTTTTATACATCGGTGGTGATCGATCGTCACAGTATGTTCCGAATGCCCCTGTTCGAACACAACTGAAGCAATGATCTAACTCAAGTTGTAGCGAAAAATAAGGAAATTTTCTTTTAATTTACATGGGCAAGTTAAGACAGTAGTGAGTGGAAAAATATTACAGATCCCTTCTGCATAAAGGGCAAGAGCCATGGGTAAGAAGCCATTTATCAATGCAAGGCAAATGGAACATGTGATGGCAATATGGTAAGCTTCTTACAGTCTCTCCAAGCTGAAAGTCCTGGGAAAAATCAGAGTCGGTATTACGATTAAGCAACCATTTCGATTTTGAAGATGTATATACAAGAAGGATTGGTATAAAGATCAAGAAGTTAGAGCCTAACCTGAAGGCAAACAGAACAACAGACTCTTTCACCGTAAGCATCTACACTATTGTTCTTAGATACTACGATCTTGGGGATTTTCTCGACTGAATCCCCAGGCAATCCTTTTGCACTGCTGGTGTCGAAGATGTTTGGGATGTCGTCAAAGCTTGTCTCTGTAGCACCCATCTGATTCACATCAAAACCAAACACATGAGTTTCTTCATTTTACATGAAGCACAAGCTAGAGCTATACAATTCACCAACCACAAATCAATGGCATTGCAAAGCTACCTGACTTTGAACTGCACTCAATATGGCCGGACCGATGCGCTCCCGAACTAGGCGACCGCTGAGGAGGCTTGCAATGACATCAATCTATATAGAATTACAAACAAAAAGGATGTTGGATGTTTCCCAAATCGAAAACGAAGCCAAAAGGCAAATAACGATCAACAAAACTGAAGATTCAAGTGTTTAGATTGATATGTGGGATCAAATCATCAAAAGATTTGCATACAAAGTTTGCTCACCAGATAAAGAAGACACCCAATCCCTGATTCGTCTGATTGCCAAAGAACCAAAGAAGATTCAAAGACTTCAATAGAGAAAACGGCTCCAGAAATTGCCCCAACAGCAGCTCCTCTAACAAACCCACTTTCAGTTTCTTGGCCAATCAATGCTCCGGTCATGGCTCCAAGCAAAGTCCCAACTGCCAAAAGCAACAAAGAACAATTTTATTTTCCTCTAAACCCAAATAATTATCAAAACCCCTTGTTTGAATGTTTTCTCTTCTTCTCTTTTGAGGCAAACCCAATTCCCCAATTAGTTACCATTCATATGAGTATCATGAAATTGAAGGGATTAACAATAAGAACACAAACACACAATTCAAAAACACAAAAATGATGCAAAGAATAACACAAAATCAATAAGAAACAAACCTAGGGCGAAGAAGAAAGTGAAGATCGCAGACAAGATATTGCCAAGAATCGCAGAAACCGCATAGCAGCAAATTTCTCTAACTCTCTCAAAGAGATTCCCAAAGGAAGGGGAGGAAGATGAAGAAAAGCGAAACGGGTTCGCTATGAAATCCATGGAAATGAGAAGGGTCGGTCCAAAATGGAGAATCTAAAATGGGTTTTCAAAGAAAAGGGAAAAAACTTAGCGCTTAAGAAGAAGAAGAAGGGGATCAACCAACTCGCATTTAAAGCTATGTTTGGAAGAGTTTTTTCTTCTTCTTTTTTTTTTTTGTTTTTTTTTTGGTTATCGCTACAAATTAAAAAGGGTTTAGGGAAAGTAAATCAAATAGGGGGATTGGGTTGAAAATGATGGAGAAGGAAAAGGTAAAAAGGAAGAAGAAGAAGAAGAAGAAGAAGAAGAGGCAAAAAGGGTTGGTTGGGGTTCGTATCATTTCTTATGACGAACCTTTCGATTCAACGTCGTGTGGTTCAGGGTAATTAATTGGTCCACAACAAATTGAAGCAATTTGCAGAAGGATTTTTCCAGATTCATCTTTAAAATGAGTTTAAAAAACAAAATGAATTTGATGAGATCCCCATACCAATTGGCCCTTCGTTTTCGTCTCCCTCCTCCACAAATCTACCGCCGATCAAGTGGGTCGACCGTCATCAATTTCCTCCATTTTTATTCATTTTCACCTTTTTTCTTTTTGTCTTTTTAACTTTGACGTTGAAAGTTCTTTTTGCTTTTTTCAAAATTTTTACTTTTGGGGATTTGGATTGTGATTTATATATATATATATTTTAATGTTTTCCTAATTTTAGTTTATGTGTGTTTTTAATAGCAACATTTTAAAAAAATCAAAATATTGAAACTATTTTAAAAAACATACCAAATAAAAAAATCAATAGTAATTCCTCACGATAAAATAAAATTTGTGAAAATCTTTAAAGCAATTATTTTTAATCTTTTTGAAGCATTTTTTAAAATAACAAAATAAATTAAAATATTTACGAGCTATAACAAAATTTTGGATTTCATCGATGATAGCTAATGATAGGCTTCTATCATTGTTAAATTATTGATGATATCTGAAAATTTTATTATATGTTGTAAATATTTTGTCAAATTTACTAAGTTAGAAATAAAATAATTGAAATTGAACAAATGTCCAATTTTTTTTTAGACAAAATGGTATTTTAAAAAAAAAATTGTAAATATATTAACAATATGTAGGGTGGAGGATCAAACATTAAACCCATAGATAAGTTCATGACACTTTAATTAGAAAAATTGCATCAAATAACAAAAACATTTAGAAAAAAACAGCTCATGACACAAATATTTGCATATTGCGAATATAACAAAATGAGTGATATCATACGGCTATCAGACAGTAATCATAGGGCTATCAGATAATCGTCACTTTTAAATTTGCTAATTTTACAAATTTATAAAATGTTGTGACATGAGCTCTATTATCATAATTTTTTTGCAATTTTTGTAAAAATTCCCCTTAATTATGTTTACGTTATAAAGATTATTTGTATATTGACCTAATCTTTTTTAATGTTTACATTAAAAATATGAATTAAAGATGCTCATTATTATTGATTAAACCTTTTAAAACTCAAGAGAATTATTATTGAAACAATAACCAAAGTTGATTTGGTATCATTTTGCCTAATTTGACTATACTATAGGACACATGTGTTGCTTTGGTCTATTACTCACTTGTGAAAAAAATAAAACTTAAAATTTGTAGTGTATTTATCTTTTCAATACAATTTATTTCAAATTTTACGTAATGGTTATGGTTTTATTATTTTAGTTGTCTAAACCTCAACAAATGAGCTTACATGATTTTTATTATAGAAGTTAAAAGTTTGATTCTTCACAGTTGTTGACTAAATGGGTAGACACGTGCAAATAATAATAAAAGTCAATAAATAATATTATACTATAATTTGTTCTTTTGCAAAATCAATATTATATTGTATTAGCTATTAACATTTAAAAGTCTATTTGTTTAATTATGTGTCTAATATGTCTCTAAGAAATAATCTTTACATTCTTATACAATAATTTTTTTTTAAAGTATTAAATTAATGTTGAATGGAAAATTTCGAACCAATCACATATTGTCATTTACTTAGTTATTTTGATTTAAATAAATATTATTTATTTTGACAAAAGTTTAATTAAGTAAAAATTCTTAATTTAGTCCAAATGCTAAATATGACTCAATTCCACGAGGTTGAATCCATGAACTAACCAAGCCCAAACCCATAAAATTCAGAGGGGAGTTTACAAAAATAGCAAAAAAAAAAATTATGATAATAGAATCTATGTCACCTACATTTTCTAAATTATAAAAATAGCAAATTTAAAAACATATTACCGTCTGATATGATCAATTAATAGTCATATTTGTCAATTTTACAATATGCTAAATAGAGGTGTTTTGAGCTGTTTTTTTCTAAATTTTTTTGTCATCTAATGCAATTTTCCAAATTCAAAACTTCACAAATACAGAAGTTGTCTTCCTGGAAAACATAAAATTTTGCTACTTTCTTGCTCTTAACGACTCCAACTTTAAGAACATCAAACGTTTTCCTTTTCACATAACAAAATGGGTCAAATAGTAGATATCGAACCACACCGCATCAAATCAACACAAACTCAACATAAACAAATTAACTATGAAAGACAATAATATTAGCAAATATTCATTAAAAGTTCTTTTTCTTATTTTAGATAAAGAAGTTAGATAAAATTTAATATCCTAGTATATATATTGGAAACTATAATTATTAGCCTTGGTTTGGTAATAGAATAATGTTAGGTGAGTTAGTTTTATTTTGCTTTAAAAGGAACAAAAAATTCAGAATTTGTATTTATTAGGAACCCTAATTTCACATCTTTTTAATGATATAATTGTAAATTAGGTATGGAAATTGACTTTATACAAAATTAAATTAAATTTTTTTTAAAAAAGTTAGATTATATGTTTGAAAAATTAGTTGAATTAGAAAATAGTATTTCTTTTTCAATTCCCACACGCATTGTTTTTTATTGGTATAAATAGAAACAACTTTCATCATAACCAAAATTAATGTTACTATAAATCTCTCTTTTTTAATTATGATTCCCAAAATATATCTCTTCTAATCTATTATCTTTTTCTTGTTTTTGTTCGTCTCCAACTTTTAAAATCTTATCCCTTTCTTTTGTAGAATTATAAATTTAGTATCAGAATTGACGTTCAGGTTCATACTGTATAAAGTTAATTTTGTTTTTAGTAAGTCAAATAAAAATCCTGAAGTCTATTGGAGAAATGGTTGAAAGTTTTTTCAGGGATGGATGTGGAGTTGTAAGGTGATCGAAAGATGGCTAAGATTTGATATTTCAAGTATACGTAATTTGTGGAGTGAGTTGGATTGGGATAAGATTACATATATTATAGAGAAGATCATAATTATTTTAATAATGGTTGGGCGAGAGGGCAGATTAAAGAAGCTACTGTAGTAAAGGTAAGAGATCACATACGTCAAACCGGTATGAAACCACGATAAATCTCATATAATTTAGAAATTTCGCTTTATTTTACATTGAATCGTGGAGTATGAACACCCATTTATGACGTGGATACAAGAAGATACACCCGTTTTTTTGTCGTATAACAAAATTTTAAAAAATTTATTGATCTATTATGGACATCAAATTTTACTTTAAATTCCTAAATGACGTCTCGACTTTCAATTTTGCGTTAACTAATCGATAAATTACAAAGAAAATTTGAGAAAATTCAAGAGACGAAAAAACCAATAATTTTCAAAAATTTAGAAACTAAATTTAAAACTTAAAACTTCATTTATTCGATTTGTAATTTTCTCGATGACGTTGGAAGTTTCTTGAGCATTTTTTGAATTGTTTGAGAACCATAGAAAATGAATGAAGGTAGAGACTAAAATTATGTTATAATAATTTAAAGGTAGCTTTATATTATATGGTAGGTGTGAAATGGACGAATAAAACAGAAAGAAAAGAAAGTAAATGAAATCAATTCAATACATATCATTAATATTTCCGTTTTGAATATTTCTAGTAGTGACAATGAAATAGATTTAAGAACTTTGATTGCATTAATTTCAATTTTCAATTTTCAATATTTTTGACATTTTCTTTGTTCTTTCTTTTGACAAATTCGTACCAAACGACGCCGTTTCTCGCTTCTCTCCCTCTTTCCCTCACATATTCCACATTGGCTAGTCCGTACGGCCTACGACTAATACATGCGAAAATATTTTTTATTTTCTTTTAGAAAGTTTGTTTGATTTTTAATCAATCATACCTTCGTTAACACTGACAAAATATTTACAAACTAGACGTTTATAGATTTCTATCCATTGCTATGATAAGTGATCATTGTAAGTCTATTGATGTATTTTTTATGAATGTCTATCGTTGATAAAATATATAATTTGACTATATTTTGTGAAGGAAATTTGTCCATTTTGTTATATCTGAAAATACTCGTACTTTCAATGATCTAATTTTAATTTATTTACTTTCTTAAAGAATATTAAAATCACGACAAAATCAAGTATAATGAACTATTGTTTTTTAATAATTTATTTTTTATTAAAAGTAAATAGTTTGTTTTCTTTAGCATCATTCTTTTAGCCTATGGACATTTTCAAAAACAGCAAAGAAATTGAAACTATTTATAAACTATAACAAAATCACTAAATTCTGTTTAGCTCATTTGAGTTTTTTCTACCATGCTTCGTAAATAGTTTTAATTTTTTTTTTTTTTTTGCTGTTTATGATAATTACTCTTTTAACCTAACTAACTACTCACAATTCCTTATATATATAATTATTTACTAGTTGATATATGTTTATCAGTAACTTTTTTTAGTATAACAATTATAACGATTAACACGTTTAAATTTAAAGAAGAGAGTGTGATGACAAATAGAGTCGAGTAAAATTCGCCTTACAATTTAAAATAAGAAATAAAAACTAAAATATGTGAAGAAGGAGGATAAGAGATAAGAAATAAGAATGGTTGAGGGCTTTACATTCCCTTTGTCATAAAAAAGATGGGAAATACAATAATGAGCAAAATTTATGGTTATTTATTATTCGTTGATTTTGTTTTATTTAATGAACGTATCTAACTTCTTTCTTTCTTTTTTTCTTCCACTTATCTCTTAAACATTGATTTATGTTTAAGACACACACGCCATCTATGGCTAAAACTTCAACCATTCAACTTCTAGATAACGAGTTTACTCATCTTAATCTTTTTCATTAAGGAATTTAAGGAGCCATCACAAGCATTTTATGATTGGATGTCGATGGCTTGGATACGTTGGCTTGGGTACGTTGTTTATTGAGATTGTGTCTAGAAAGAAAAAACCAACCCAATCAAAATTTTGCAAATCAAATTAGTAATTGACATTATCTAGATGACTGTTGTCCTCAGGTTGGAAGTTTGATCTCTCATCTTGATAACTGATGTACTAAAACGTTTGCCGTCTAATAAAAAACTTGAACAAGTTTATAATTTATAATAAACAAATGGATCTTAAAAGTTATCTCCTCCCCTATTTTTCTAACATGGGAACTATTGTTCTCAGGTACACATGTTGTACCAGTTAATCTGAGCTCGTGTTGACAATTCTAACTATAGAATCATAAAAATAATATAACATTTCAACTTTAAAAAAACGTAAACCTCCAAATTTAGAACTATTGTTCACTACTAAAGTTTTTAATCAAAAGAAGCTATAACTCAACTAGCACCAAATACTGCATAGTAATGACCAAGATGTACATAGTTAGATTTTTCTTTTTGTACTAAGAAAACAATAATTAGCCCTCCAAAAGAAAAAAAGAAGAAGAAGAAAAACCAGTAGTAGTGTTAAGATCAACAAAACAACCGCCAAGTGAAAATGAGTTAAGACTAGGCTTGGCTTCACTGCCAACAGAAGCAGTCTCTTTCTCCAAATCTTGAAGTCACGAGAGGATTGCAAAATCCATTCAACAGACAGATAAAGAAGCTTGAGAAGGCACAAGATGGGTCATTTGGCCTCCTATTTCTCCTTGCCTCTTCTCCAAGATCCTCGTATTGGTCAGCTTTTTTCCCTCTCTTTTTCCATTTCTGTTAAATCCACCTGCATTATATTACCTGTCACATTAAATCTTAACTAAATACTCCAGGCCTTAACTTCGAAATTTTTTTTAGTACTACTATAGTATGAAGAGTTCCCACAGAGCGGAAGTAATTAATTTGGATACAAAGGACTTTACACACTTTATATGGATTCCTCATGAGCTAAGTTCAGATGGTGTGTGATTTGTGAATTTGTAAGGTTGTGATTTACATGTCTATTTGGATTACTTTTTAAACACTTAAAAAGTCGTTTCAAACAAAATGGTACAATGTAGATAAAAAAGAGAAAGTAAGTCTAAATTTGGATATGTTGCAGAGAGGTTACCATTTTCAATTAGAGTGCTTCTAGAATCGGCAATACATAACTGTGACGAATTTCAGGTGAAGTTTAAAGATGTTGAGAAGATTCTTGATTGGGAAAAGACTTGTCCCAGACAGGTTGAAATCCCATTTAAGCCTGCCAGAGTCCTGCTTCAGGTGTATTAAAAGTGTAGCCAATAGTTTAATTGAGGTTGTAAGTTTGTGAAGTTACGAAGAATTTTGAATTGAATGATGGTGATCAGGATTTCCCTGGAGTGCCTGCTGTTATTGATCTTGCTTGCATGAAAGATGCAGTCAACAACATTGGTGGCAACTCCAACAAGGTGATTCCATTGGTGGGTGAAAAACTTACCTCCACTACGAAGTCAGAAGTTTGAATCTTCTTCTAAAAAGAAAAACCATCTGTGAATGTATCACATTTATGTCTAAAAAGCAAAAGAAAAACGTGCTATGCGTATTTCAAGTAAGTGTGTAATCAAGGAAGAAAAATAGTACCTCTTAAATACTTTCTGGTTTTCTTAGAAGATGTGTTTTTAAGTTATAGTTCCAACACAATGATGAGAAGTAGAATTGTTTTAATCCGAAACATATACAAACTAAATTTAAAGGTCGATTTATATATGTAAACTAGTCCTTGAATAATGCAGATTCCTGTAGATCTTGTGATTGACCGTTCAGTAGAGGTTGACATGGCAAGATCAGAAAAGGCTGTGGAGGCCAATATGGAGCTTGAGTTCCATAGAAATAAAGAAAGATTTGCTTTTCTCAAATGGGGATCCAATGCATTCCACAACATGCTCATAGTTCCTCCTGGGTCAGGAATAGTCCACCAGGTATTGAAACACTACCCTGATCTTAAGAACGGTACGTAGGGGCATCCAAAGTACCCGACAAATAAAACATAAGGTTGACTTAGAAGTTTTTGTTAAGTTGTTCATGGTTTCGTCGATTTGGTTCAATCCAAGCACATGTGTTAGGTAGGGAATTTGTGATCCAACTGATCCATCCACGAATACCCATAATGGAGGTTATATGGGCATGAATTTGTAGGTTAATCTTGAACATCTTGGGAGAGTTGTGTTCGACAGAGGAGGCATGTTTTACCCACAGTGTTATAGGGACAGATTCACATACCGCCATGACTAACGGGTTGGGTGTTGTTGGCTGGGGAGTTGGTGGGGATAGAAGCAGAAGCTGCAATGCTTGGCCAGGTTTTACTAAATCAAGTATTGCTTTATATGCAATTTTGTGTTTATTAATATTATGTGTTAATGAAAGATTCACCTGAATATGAATCTACTTTTTCTAATTTCCAATTAAAGTCAAAGAAAGATACTAAAGTAGTTGAATTGTCCTTTACAAACTAAGGTATTAATGGTATGAACAGGTTGAAGATCCTCTTCTTAGATGTGAGCCATGTTTTGAACATTAATTACAAATTTTTGGGTAGGTTGAATAAGCAATTCAAAATATATGGCTTATAAGTAATGGTTCACATGGACCGGGTAGTTGGGTTGGGACAATTGTGAGCAAATACTTCAATCCATCCCTAAAAATAAATAAATAAATAAGATCTCATACAATCACAATTTTTTTTTTTACGTTCTGAAACAAAATAGATAACAAACAGAACAAACTGTAAAGAAAGAAATTTATATCTTAAGCTATTACTTGTGCAGCCCATGAGCATGGTCTTGCCTAGGGTATTTGGATTCAAGTTGAATGGAAAACTGAGAGATGGTGTGGCAGCCACTGACTTGCTCTTGACTGTAACTCAAATGCTCAGAAAACATGGGTTGTTGGAAAATTTGTAGAGTTCTACGGTAATTTTCATCTTCTTAAATCATCGTTGGTTTGGTTCTTCAGAATTATTAGGCCTTCTAATTCATCAGAAAGCAAAAACAAAAAAAAAAGAAAGAAAGAAAAAGAGAGAGAGAGAGAGAGAGGAAAAAAAGAAACTTGTTGTTTTCTTATGCTGGAGAAGGCATCAGTGAACTTTCTTTAGCTGACATAGCCACCATTGCTAATGTCTCCTGTCTATGGTGCAACAATGGGTTTCTTTCCTGTTGATCATGTCACTTTGCAGTATCTGAAACTCACTGGCAGAACTGATGAAACTGTTAGTCAACTATTTACTTTTTTTATTTATTTGTTTTTTGGGGGGGAGGGGGGGTGGTCATTGCACTTAATAAATTAATTGTGACTGAAGTTAGATTTGTATAATAGAGTCTTACTTCAGGGCCAATAAGATGTTTGTGGACTATAATGAGGTAAGTTAAGAACTTCGGTTCCAATTTTTTACACAATGTAATGGTAATCCCAGAAATCCAAATGGTAACAGATTGATCTATTTAAACTGATACTAGTTTAGTGATTGAAGCAGCAACTGGAAGAGAAAGTTTACTCCTCTCAGCTTGAGCTCAATCTTGAGGACGTTGAACCATGTGTTTCTGGCCGCAAAAGGTATATTCTAGGTTCTTCCCAATGTAGACTTATTTTCATGACAAACCCAAAAACGGAAGTAATAGACTCTAACAAATTTGATCTCACTTCCAGTTGAGCTGAATTTCCTGAGGTTACATACCATCAAATATTGAAATGAAATCTCTTTTACTTTACGTCATGGTCTATAACTTTAAATTCTGAAAATAGGGTGAAATAATGTTACCCTATAAGATATTGAAAGCAAATAGATTTCAACACATGCAGTTGGAAAGATATCCCATAATATTGTCCTTTTCAGCTTCAACTATCTGTCTAACGGTATAATCTATTCTGTATAATTCATGATCTTCCTCTGGGGATGCAATGCTTTATAGGCCACATGATCGGGTCCCTTTGCGAGAAACGAAAGCAGATTGGAAGTCATGTCTAAACAATAGGACTGGCTTTAAGATTTAACAGTTTTCATTTATATTTCAGATGGGAAGTTTTTCCTTTTCTAATACACTGTCTTCAGCTGTACATGCTTCCGAAATAATTGGTTATGCAGGGCTTTGCTAGACCAAAGGAGTCACAAACTAAGGTTGTAGAGTTCAGTTTTCATGGAACAACAGCTGACCTTAGGCATGGTGATGTTGTAATAGCAGCGATTGCTAGCTGCACCAATGCCTCCAATCCTAATATAAGGCTTGTAGCTGCTTTGGTTGCCAAGAAAGCTTGTGAACTAGAGGTGTGCAAGTTCTACCTCCCCACATTGCCTGTGCATCAATAATTTATTTCAGAAGGACAGTGACGAACAAAATGAAACATTTTATAAATTATATTCCCAAACACACCATTAATATTTGGCTTTCTAAAGAGGTTAAGCCATGGATAAAGACCGGTCTTGCTCCAGGTTCAAGAGTGGTAACCAAATACTTGGAAAAGAGGTGCCACTTTCAAACTCTCCAAAAGCTTCAGTTGTTAAATGAGAAATAAAAATTGAATAAAAAAACTCAACAACGAATGAACTAATATAGTTCCATTAGTCTTCTGACTGGGAGTTTTTCTGTTTCTCTTCTCGTAGTTGCTGTTGTTGTGTGGAGGGTTATATTTCTCAAGTCAAGAGTTGGATTTCTGCAGTGAATTGCAGAAGTATTTAGATAAGCTGGGGTTCAATACTGTCGGAGAGTATGGATGCACAACATACATTGGCAATTCAGGGGATCTAGATGAAGAAGTGGCATCTGCAATTTCTGACAACGAATAGAAAAGTTTAATTATTACCACTTGTACCCTCTAGCCTCTCTAGCTCAGGCAAGCAATTGAATAGCTAATGTCAAACATTTGCAGGTATAGTAGCAGTGGCCGTTCTGTCTGGTGGTTGCCTATGCTCTTGCTGGCACGGTAAGTTTAGATGGCCTGAATTAACAATTTAACAAGTTGTTTCATAGAAAAGAAGAGAATATTTCACATTGCACATCAATACCATCCATTAAAAATGGCATTTAATATTCTCTGCCTTGTTTATAAGGTTGATTACACCAGTAAAAATGACCCCGAGAGATGATATTGTTCATAACTCAAGTTTGAATTCTTGTAAAAATTTTCCTTTTTGTTTGTCATCATAGGTTGTAGAATCAAACGTTTTGTTCGCTATGTTTAACAAGTATACAAAGCAATCAACCAAGGAATCTCGATGTGGAATCAATTACCTGTGCCTTCTGGAACTTTGTACAATTGGGACCCATTGTCAACTCATATACAAAAACCCCCTTTCTTCAAAGACATGACTATGACTCCTGGACCACATGGAGTGAAGAACGCTTACTGTTTGCTAAGCTAGGAAGACAGCATTACGACAGACCATATCTCACCATCTGGAAGCATACACAAAGACAGCCCAGCCACCAGATACCTAATGGAACACAGGGTTAATCACAAAGACTTCAACTTCTATGGCAGTCGTTGGAAACCATGAGGTGATGATCTGTGGTACTTTTGCCAATATAAGACCTGTCAATAAACTATTAGATGGAGAGGTTGGACCTAAAACTATTCACTTTCCCACTGGAGAGAAACTTCCCATCTTTGATGTTGCCATGGTACGGATATCTTTCTTTCGTCTACAGCAAGAAATTTGTTATTTATTTCCTTTTATCCTCTTTAAGTCAATTAAGTTGATGGGTATATTTACTCTTGACTCAATACTAAATTGACAGAGATACAAGAGTGAGGGTCATGATACCATTGTTCTTGCGGGATCCGATTATGGAAGTGGGAGTTCCCAGGATTGGGCTGCTAAAGGACCAATGCTCCTGGTAAGTTTCCAACAGCTTCTGTATTCAATTGAGAATTTGTATTTGCCTTTTCTAGTGATAGCTTAAGTATTGTATTCGGTGACAGGGAGTAAAAGCAGTGATTGCTAAAAGCTTTGAGCATACTCATCGCAGTAATTTGGTGGGAATGGGAATAATTACTCTCTGCTTTAAGCAAGGAGAAGATACTGAATCTCTTGGACTGACGAGTCGCGAATACTGTAACATTGACCTTCCAAACAGCATCAAGGATCTCAAACCATTTCAAGATATAACTGTTACGACAGACAAAGCTGAAGCCAGGAAGTCCCTTCAATGCACCCTAAGACTTGACACAGAGGTATATCAAATCAACTAGCTTATATATCGTCAAAATTTTGGCCTTGTTAAGATTAGGAAAGTTCAGGCATTGGTTAAAAATGGGTGCAGGGTTGAACTCACTTATTTTGATCATGGAGGAATTCTAAACTACGTGATAAGAAGTTTGATCAACACACAAGACAGTCATTAACAAGGCCAACTTGGATGGTCGAGGAATTTCTCTTCTTCATGGACATAATAAAAACCAGATTCTCCACGTTTCTACACAAGACTTACGAGTATCCAGATCCAGGATATGAAGCAAATTTCCATTTTGTTTTCCAGCTTATGTGAATGTCAAAGGATTCAAATGTTGATAAAATGGGGAAGAATGCAAGATGCAAAGAACATGGTGATAAAGAATGAACAGATTGCGATAATAGCAAAGCACAAAACGACTTTTATTCCTATATCAAAAGCAATAAAATGAACAAAACATCTCACGAGCATTCTATTGAAGTTCAACATATTTGTACAGTAGTGTGTATTGACAATATAGACAGAATTCACGAACCCCATGGCAAAAACAGTCTCAATTCTTAAACTTTCAACCCCTGATGTGCGATAGTAAAAATATTTCAACTCTCTGAGGTAATCCGGAGAGCCTTGATCTTGAATCTGTACCTAGGAGCTCGGGGAATAACTTGGCTAGGTCCGAAGTGGAACTGACCTGGACTATCAGTAAGAGGGGGGCCATCATCGTAAACATAGCCGACAAGATGCGCACATGAGTTGCACTTGAGCTTGGTCCGTTTACGCTGGATTCCCCAATAGTTGAGGGTCTCGAAGAATGGTCGGAGCTTGTCCTCTTTCTCGAGACGGAACTTGGTGGAGTCGATGAAGGAAAACGAAAGGGTTCCCTTGTTTCCGGCCTCGAAATAGAAATCCGGCGGGAAGAGATGACTGGAATTGAGATTGAGATTAGTTCCGCATTCTGTACAGGAATAGATGGAAGCCATCGTTGAAGAGAATTTCAAAAGCTTTGTGGAGAGAGAGAGATTGGGTAACTGGATTTGAATCTCTAAGAACAAGAAGTGGGATTGTTCAAACGTATGCCCCAAGTTTGATACGAAGATTGAAGGAAGGTTCTGTGATGCAAAATCGTGGTCAACGATGCGAATTGCAAAGTGGAGTACTTTTGAGCTCCAAATTTCAGCTCTTGTTCTTCGCTGGAATTTTGTTTTCCTTTTTTTTTTGTTATATATATATTTAAAATTAAAATATTTAATAGAATTCGAAATTTTAATATATGTTATAAATAGTTTGTTAAATTTTTTTTTTTTTATAAATATGTTTTGATAATTTTCTTATTTAAAATGAGCTAAAAAGTTTATACGGGTTTTTCAAAAATAATAAAAAAATAAAATATTTAGTTTTATAGAAAAACCACTAAAATGTATTACATTTTATATTTTTTCAATTTTTTTTTTTATCATTTTTCAAAAGTTTGGGTATAAAATGATAAAATTATTATGATTAATTATGGAAAGTTGATTAGTATAAACATGTATCATTTTTGCGTTTAATATAATATAATACTTCATTTTAATATAGATTATGTGAGTTTAAAGTTTTATCGATCAAATCTCTAATCTTCGCTAAACGAAATAATTCAAACTTATGAATGTTTTTTTATGACAAATTTATGTAGCAATTAAAAATTTAACCGTTCATAACCCTTTTGAGAGGTAGTAAAGAAAAAACGAATTTAGATAATTGACGAGGATTTTCATTAACTAAGTATTTGAAGAAAGTTTGCACAATCCATATGAATTTGAATGATAGGTTTAATAAAGGGAAATGGTATATTTGTACAATTCAATTTCATTTTCTATTTTTGATAGAATTCAAAATTTTAATTTATCTTGCTGTTTTTAAAATAATTATAAATATCGATTCATACCATTGGTTCATGCAAGAAATTTGAAAGAGAATATAAATGGAAATTATTATTGTTAATTGTTTTTTAATTTTTAAACCCCAAATTTAGGGTAGAAAATAGAAATTTAGGAATGAGTATTTAAAAAAGAAAAAAAAGAAAAAGAAAGAGGAGATGGGTAAGATAGTAATTTCGCAGGGCCGCCTCAAGGTAGGTGTTCGTCTATAAATACCCCTCTAGGGCAATGAATTTGGGTTCATTTGGAGCTCTCTTCAAAGAGGGTTTCTTCGATTGAGGGGGGAGAGACTGCTGTTGATCTCTCTGACTCTGATTAGTAGTAGCAAAGAGAAAAAAGCGCAAAAACAAATTGAAATTTTCTGAAATTCGAAGTTCCAATCCAATTCTTTCCTCTCTGAACAACCCCAAAACTTCGCTTTCAATCTCTTCAACTTGCTTTAGGGCTTTTCTTTCTGAACTTCGATCGCCATGGATTTGCGATTCCCTTACTCTCCGGCAGAGGTTGCCAAAGTCAGAATGGTTCAGTTTGGCATTCTTAGTCCCGACGAGATTGTAATTCTCTTACCCACACCGCCTCATCAATTTTCTTTCATTTTGTCTGATTCTGTTTTAATCTTGAGAAGGGGTCGTTCGTGGGTCAACAATGCTTTACATTTGTATGAAGTGTGTTTACCTTAGGAAGTGGGTTCAACTCGGTATATGCAGCTGGTTCTTTTTTTTTTGTTACTTGGTGGATATAGAGATGAGGGCCTTGGCAACGTTCTTTTCTTTTTCCTGTTCTCTAGTTGTTGTTTCATTGTTTCTTTTACATTGGAAGGCATTGGTTTTAGTGGTCTTTTTTGGTTTTGTCTCTCAGATTACAAATTTGTAAACTTGTAATTTTAAGTGAAGTAAATGTATGTTCTTTTTTGAAGTAAAAAGTCCGAAATTATTATGTCATATTCAAAAGGCTGCACTTCTTTTTGTTTTCGATTAATTGGAAATAGGAAATAAGAAACTAGATTCTTTTTGTATGCCAATGTTTCATGAGAAATAGAGAATAGAATCTGTTCCAAAATGTAGACGTTTCTAAAGATTGGAAACTGGACATGAAAATGAGAAATGAAATATTTTTCCAACCACTCCCTGGTGTCTAAAATCGTACATTCTTTGGATTGCAGAGGCAAATGTCCGTGGTACAGATTGAGCACGGTGAAACCACAGAGAGGGGTAAGCCAAAAGTAGCTGGTTTGAGTGACCCACGACTTGGTACAATCGACAGAAAAATGAAGTGTGAAACTTGCACTGCAAATATGGCTGAGTGTCCTGGGCACTTTGGGCACCTCGAGCTTGCCAAACCAATGTTCCATATTGGGTTTATGAAGACCGTGCTCACTATTATGCGTTCTGTGTGCTTCAATTGCTCAAAGATTCTAGTTGACGAGGTTCTTTCTTAATATTATATTTGATGGTTTCGGGATATATTAGAAAATCACGCTGCGCACATTTTTTTTTTTCTTTTTCTGCTTGCTAGTTGCTATGATTCACTATGAAGGATTCTAAAAGACTGCGTAGGATTACATGGGAAGGGACATATATGGTGCCATGTAATAAGTAGTTTGTTATGACTTTCAAGAGTAAAGTTGAAAATATAATTGGGATATATCTTTTAAGATGTTGAGATAATAGGAATTCGGGTGTAAGTGATCCTTGTCTCATTGAGGAGTTATTCTAGACTTCGTATGGAAATAGTCAATTTCCCTCAGCATATCTGTTTAACATCTTTCAGGAAGACCCTAAGTTTAAACAAGCATTGCGGATAAAGAATCCTAAGAATAGGCTTAGAAAGATTTTGGATGCATGCAAGAACAAAACCAAGTGTGAGGGTGGCGATGAAATTGATGTTCAAGGTCAAGATTCAGATCAACCAGTCAAAAAGAGTCGGGGTGGCTGTGGTGCTCAGCAACCTAAGATCTCAATTGAGGGTATGAAGATGACTGCAGAGTACAAGGCCCAAAGGAAAAAAAATGATGATCCGGAGCAGCTGCCTGAGCCTGTGGAAAGAAAACAAACACTTACTGCTGAAAGGGTGAACATTCAATCCCGATCAACATTACTTTTTGTAATTATTTTTTTGCATGTATGTCTTCATGAGGTCGAAGTTTGATGGATTTTTGTAGGTTCTTGGCATTCTGAAAAGAATAACTGATGAGGATTGCAAACTCTTGGGCCTTAATCCAAAGTATGCTCGGCCTGACTGGATGATTCTGCAAGTCCTTCCAATTCCGCCTCCTCCTGTGAGACCATCAGTTATGATGGACACCTCATCAAGAAGTGAGGTATGCTCATTCTGATTTTGTTTTCTGACGTCTAATTGTTTATTGTTTAGTTAACTGCTTCCCAATACAATTCATTTTGTTTTTCTAGTTAGTTTCTGAGGTACTGTTATATGATGCTTTATCAGATCAATTTTAACACGTTTCTTAATGCAGGACGATCTAACTCATCAGTTGGCAATGATTATAAGGCACAACGAAAACCTCAGGAGACAAGAGAGAAATGGTTCTCCTGCACATATCATTTCAGAGTTTGCGCAACTACTGCAGTTTCATATAGCCACATATTTTGATAATGAATTACCTGGACTACCCAGGGTATTGAGTCTCTTTTGAAGCTATATTATGTTTTTTTTCCCAACTTTTTTTTCTTTTCTTACGTTAGTATGCTGTTATAATATAGGCCACACAGAGATCTGGGAGGCCCATTAAATCTATTTGTAGCAGGCTCAAGGCAAAGGAAGGTCGGATAAGAGGAAATTTGATGGGAAAACGTGTAGATTTTTCAGCACGAACCGTTATTACACCTGATCCAACCATTAATATTGATGAACTGGGGGTGCCTTGGAGTATTGCTCTGAACCTTACGTATCCAGAGACTGTGACACCATATAATATAGAAAGGTCCATATTTTAAAACCATTTCTTGCTTATTGTTTGTTTCCCTTTCACAATATTTATTGTTCAGGATTGGTTTTTCCTTTTGAAAATCACAGGTTAAAGGAACTTGTTGAATATGGTCCCCATCCTCCACCTGGTAAAACCGGTGCCAAGTACATCATACGAGATGATGGGCAGAGGCTTGATCTTCGTTATCTTAAAAAAAGTAGTGATCATCATTTGGAGCTTGGGTACAAGGCAAGATTTTCTGTTCAAACATGCAATCTAATATTTTTACGTATTCTATAATTCCATCCTAATTCTTTTGCTGCTGTGATCCTAGGTGGAGCGCCATTTAAACGATGGTGATTTTGTACTTTTTAATCGTCAGCCTAGTCTCCATAAAATGTCTATCATGGGACACAGAATCAAGATCATGCCGTACTCAACTTTCCGTCTAAATTTATCTGTCACATCACCTTACAATGCTGATTTTGATGGCGATGAAATGAACATGCATGTTCCTCAGTCATTTGAGACAAGGGCAGAAGTATTGGAACTCATGATGGTTCCCAAATGCATTGTGTCACCTCAGTCGAACCGTCCTGTAATGGGTATAGTGCAAGATACGCTCCTAGGATGCCGTAAAATTACAAAAAGGGACACCTTTATAACGAAGGTGAGAGCAATATGATTGTTATTTCTTGCCCTTTGTCTTCGAAACATTTTTGTTTGTTTTATATAACTTGTAAAATGGGATCATGAAACTGCATCGGTTAATTTGCAGGATGTTTTCATGAATATTTTGATGTGGTGGGAAGATTTTGACGGGAAAATTCCTGCCCCTGCAATTTTAAAGCCACAACCTCTTTGGACGGGAAAGCAAGTTTTTAATCTTATTATACCAAAGCAGATTAATCTCACAAGAACTTCTGCCTGGCATTCTGAATCCGAAACTGGACACATAACTCCTGGAGATACTTTTGTTAGGATTGAGAAAGGGGAGCTACTTTCTGGAACTCTTTGCAAGAAGGCACTTGGAACATCAACTGGAAGTCTTATACATGTTATTTGGTATGCATTAGCAATAGTGCTATGCACTGCTTTTCAACTGGATGTGGTCTGTAATCAGCATCATTATCATCTCTAAAAAAAGTTCTTGCACTTTTTTTTGAACTCATATTACATCTTTTAGAAGGAACTGTTCAGACTCTTGCTTGACTAATTGGATACGTCTTTATTACACCAAAATTAAAAAAAAAAAAAATCTGCTGTTGGGATGCAGCCTTGAGGAGGTATGCCACTTAGAGATGGAGGTTAGTGTTTCAAATGTGATGTTCTTCCGATTGAGTTGCCAAAATGACGGAACTAAACAGTCTTGTAAAAATGACAGAAATGCCTTTTATGATAATTTTTATAAAACTGGAACTCAAATTGTAATTTCACATGTTTTTTCTTTTAAAGTTTATTTATTAAGTCTAAATGACTTGGTTTTTGTTTTTTTTTTCATTCAACTATTTAGGAACTGCTTTTTCTCAAGACTTTCCAGGCCAGCTTTTATTAGTCCTCCCATTCCCCTTTCTTCTTTGTGGTTTTTATCATGATACTTGCTCATTAGACTCTTATTTTGTTTAACAATGGTGTTTAATGTAGTTTTTATGTTGCCTTCTGTGTTTTGTAACATTCTTTCTTTTTGTCCCGTTTCTAATCATTTAAATGTTTTCAGGGAGGAGGTTGGTCCGGATGCAGCCCGAAAATTTCTGGGTCATACTCAGTGGCTTGTCAATTACTGGCTTTTGCAGAATGCTTTTAGCATTGGGATTGGGGATACAATTGCTGATGCAGCAACCATGGAGAAAATTAATGAAACTATCTCTGCTGCTAAAAATGAAGTGAAAAACCTTATAAAGAAAGCCCAAGAACGGAGTTTAGAGCCTGAACCTGGACGAACAATGATGGATTCATTTGAAAACAAAGTGAATCAAGTCCTGAATAAGGCTCGTGACGATGCTGGTAGTAGTGCGCAAAAAAGTTTGTCCGAGAGTAACAATTTGAAAGCTATGGTCACTGCAGGATCCAAGGGCAGTTTCATCAACATCTCCCAGATGACTGCTTGTGTGGGGCAGCAGAATGTCGAAGGGAAGCGAATACCATTTGGTTTCATTGATCGAACATTGCCCCATTTCACTAAAGATGATTATGGGCCTGAAAGTCGTGGCTTTGTTGAGAATTCATATCTTCGAGGTTTGACTCCACAGGAGTTCTTTTTTCATGCTATGGGTGGTAGGGAAGGTCTTATTGATACTGCAGTCAAGACCTCTGAAACAGGCTACATCCAGAGGAGGCTGGTGAAGGCCATGGAGGATATCATGGTTAAATATGATGGGACTGTTAGAAACTCATTGGGTGATGTTATTCAGTTTCTTTATGGTGAAGATGGTATGGACGCTGTTTGGATAGAATCACAGAAACTTGATTCTTTGAAAATGAAGAAAAAGGAATTTGAGAGGATCTTCAGGTATGAGTTTGAAGATGAAAACTGGAAGCCAAATTACATGTTGCCAGAGCATGTAGAAGATTTGAAAACCATCAGAGAATTCCGCAATGTGTTTGAGGCCGAAGTTCAAAAGCTTGAAGCGGACAGGTATCAATTAGGAACAGAAATTGCAACTACAGGTGAAAACTCTTGGCCAATGCCAGTTAACCTGAAAAGGCTAATTCAGAATGCCCAGAAAACTTTCAAGATTGACTTTCGAAGGGCTTCTGACATGCATCCTATGGAAATTGTTGAAGCTATTGACAAACTTCAAGAGAGGCTGAAGGTTGTTCCTGGTGAAGATCCTCTAAGTGTGGAGGCTCAAAAGAATGCCACCCTTTTCTTCAATATATTACTCCGAAGCACTTTTGCTAGCAAAAGGGTTTTGGATGAATACAGGCTTACCCGTGAAGCATTTGAGTGGGTTATTGGAGAAATAGAATCACGCTTTCTTCAGTCACTAGTAGCACCTGGTGAAATGATTGGCTGTGTTGCTGCACAGTCCATTGGAGAGCCGGCAACTCAGATGACTCTTAATACCTTCCATTATGCTGGTGTTAGTGCCAAGAATGTCACTCTTGGTGTTCCCAGATTGAGGGAAATCATTAATGTAGCCAAGAGAATCAAAACACCCTCTCTTTCTGTCTATCTAAAACCCGAAGCTAATAAAACCAAGGAGAGGGCGAAGACTGTTCAATGTGCTCTGGAGTATACTACTCTTAGAAGTGTTACACAAGCGACGGAAGTATGGTACGATCCTGACCCCATGAGCACGATTATTGAAGAGGATATTGATTTTGTAAAATCCTATTATGAGATGCCAGATGAGGAAATTGCTCCTGAGAAAATCTCCCCATGGTTGCTTCGAATAGAGTTGAATCGTGAAATGATGGTGGATAAGAAACTAAGCATGGCGAATATTGCCGAGAAGATCAACCTTGAATTCGACGACGACTTGACTTGCATATTTAATGATGATAATGCTGAGAAGCTGATACTTCGTATCCGTATCATGAATGATGAAGCTCCAAAGGGGGAGTTGACTGATGAATCAGCTGAAGACGATGTGTTCTTGAAGAAAATTGAGAGTAATATGCTAACTGAAATGGCTCTTCGAGGAATACCAGACATCAACAAGGTTTTCATTAAATGTGGCAAAGTGAATAAGTTCGATGAGAATGAGGGTTTTAAACCAGAGATGGAGTGGATGTTGGATACAGAAGGTGTCAATCTTTTAGCCGTCATGACACATGAAGATGTTGATGCGAGGAGGACCACAAGCAACCATTTGATTGAAGTTATTGAAGTTCTTGGAATTGAAGCAGTACGGCGTTCTCTTCTGGATGAATTGCGTGTTGTTATATCCTTCGATGGTTCTTATGTTAATTACAGACATCTTGCCATCCTTTGTGACACAATGACTTATCGTGGCCACTTGATGGCTATTACTCGTCATGGTATTAATAGAAATGATACTGGACCAATGATGAGATGCTCATTTGAAGAAACTGTGGATATCTTACTTGATGCTGCAGTATATGCTGAAACTGACCACTTAAGGGGTGTAACTGAAAATATAATGTTGGGTCAGCTGGCCCCCATAGGGACAGGAGGCTGTGCTCTGTATCTCAACGATGAGATGTTGAAGAATGCTATTGAACTCCAGCTGCCTAGTTACATTGACGGTCTGGATTTTGGCATGACACCTTCTCGTTCCCCAATCTCAGGAACTCCTTATCATGAAGGGATGATGTCTCCTAATTATTTGTTGAGCCCAAATCTTCGCCTATCACCTATCAGCGATGCTCAATTTTCACCCTATGTAGGAGGAATGGCATTCTCTCCTACGTCATCTCCAGGCTATAGCCCATCATCTCCAGGCTACAGTCCATCATCCCCTGGCTATAGTCCCACATCTCCTGGTTATAGCCCTACTTCTCCAGGATACAGCCCTACCTCTCCAGGCTACAGTCCTACATCTCCAACTTACAGTCCTAGTTCGCCGGGCTATAGCCCAACTAGTCCTGCATATTCTCCTACAAGTCCATCTTATTCACCCACCTCTCCCAGTTACAGCCCAACCTCTCCAAGTTACAGTCCCACCTCTCCTAGTTACAGCCCCACATCACCAAGTTACAGCCCCACTTCCCCAAGTTACAGCCCTACTTCGCCTGCTTACAGCCCCACTTCACCTGCTTACAGTCCCACTTCCCCTGCATACAGCCCAACTTCACCCTCCTACAGCCCAACTTCGCCCTCCTACAGCCCAACTTCACCCTCCTACAGCCCAACATCACCCTCCTACAGCCCAACATCTCCGTCTTACAGTCCCACATCACCTTCGTACAGCCCCACCTCTCCAGCATATAGCCCCACCTCCCCTGGCTATAGTCCCACGTCACCGAGCTATAGCCCCACTTCTCCTAGCTATAGTCCAACCTCACCTAGTTATAATCCGCAATCAGCTAAATACAGCCCATCACAGGCATACTCACCCAGTAGTCCACGGTTGTCTCCTTCAAGTCCATATAGCCCAACCTCGCCCAATTACAGGTAGTGTGAAGTATTTTTTGGATAGAATTCTTGGGCACCGTGCAAGAGTTTGAATGGGAAACTCCTTTGCATTTATGCTTGTTTTTCTGGTTTGTTCTGATTGCCTTGAATCTAACAAATTTGAACACCTTGTCTTACCTTGCAGCCCAACATCACCATCATATTCCCCTACTTCTCCAGCATATTCTCCATCCAGCCCGACCTACAGTCCTAGCAGGTAAAATTCTACTTCCCTTTCCGTAGATCACTTTGTAACTAACATCTACACTTTCGAATTAAAGCTATGAAGTATGATCACGTTTTTGTCCTTGCATTTCCTTAACCAACTATTTTGCCTTTTCTTTCTTCAGTCCATATAATACAGGACCCAGCCCAGACTACAGCCCTAGTTCTCCACAGTACAGGTTAGCTGATATTAACTTATTGGTCAAACCATTTACATGTTCTTTCCTAGTGAGAATCTGATTGTTTGTCCTCCTTCCAGTCCAAGTGCAGGGTACTCACCTACTGCTCCTGGGTATTCTCCATCATCTACTAGTCAGTACACTCCACAAACAAGTGACAAGGATGATAGGAGTAGAAAGGATGATAGGAACAATTGATGATGAGGGTTCCAAAGCAAACATCCTTGAAGGAAGAGGGTAAAGTTCTTGAAGCCCTGATATCACTGATGATGAAAAAAAAGGAGGCTAACTGGTTCGTTTAGTTTTCCTGAATAATTGATCTTCAGGATGTTTATGTGGTTTCTCATCTGATGCCTGCCATCATTTTTGGATATTGGCTTGGAAAAGGGCGTTGTTTCTTGGTAGCTATTTTGTCAAAAAAATTGGCTGGGGTACATATTATTTAGTAAGGTTGAATTATCCTCTAGGAAGACTCTTTTTTGAGGACGAGTGTACACATGAAGTATCTTTATATAGTCAGAAAGAAATATAATGAAGTCGACAAAATCAGAGATTTTGGTTATCATACGAGTAGCTGACGTTTTATATGGATATTGTGATTCTTGTCTCCCCACCCCATCCCCAAAGGGGAAAAAAAGAAGTTTCAAAGCGTATCCAACATTTATAAGGTAATTACATAGAGTTTTTTGTGTGTAATATTTGACATGGAAATAAGCGAGGAACTAAATAGGATTCGAGTGAAGTAGCTACCCTTTTGTTTGGGTTGGTGGTGGTGTTTTTGTATATTCTTTCATTTGTCTTAATTGAAGTGTTGTTTCTTATCTCGAGATTCGAATGATTTTGCACTTGCTTCATTGTAAAAGTGAACTGATTGTGCAGGTAATTTGTAAATGTCAGGCCCTCGAATTTCAAACGCGAAGAGGCTAATAAACAACCAAATACAGCAAGGCAGCATGTTGCTCGGAATGGACACATTATTACACCACTTGGGATTTCGCAAGCTTGTTTATTTCTGCTTTGAAGAATTTGTCAAGCATATTACAAGCAAAAACTCATTCCCTTACATCACAACCATACTTTCCATGTAATTTTGTACTCTTGCCAAATAGTTGATCATTATTTGAATTATCCTGTATTTTATGTGTCCATGTTGGAACTCTTCTAAAATGTTGTTACCTTCTCAGACTAAATGATAATGTCTCTCAACCATTAACTATAAACTATTAAGTTATATACTATTTTAGTCTTTTATTAAAACGTTTTGATCCTTATTCTTGGAGAATGCTCATTTATTTTTAGTTTATGTACCTTTTAAAAGGGACCATTTTTTTTGTTAATTATTAAATGATAAATGTAAATTTAACTAAAGTGAGTATTATCGGATATGTGGTTAATGTCTAATATTTACAAATATTTGTTGAATTGAGATTGAGATAGATATGAAGGGAGTAAAATACGTACAAAAATGAATAAAAATATAAAAACGAAAAAAAAATAAATCCTAGCATTTAATAGTTGCATGTTCCTGGCTTAAGAAAGACATATTTTCATCCAAATTTTTAATTACTATTGCAAGGTACAAAATCAAATGATATTATGAAAAAGATTTAGTGTTGTTTGAATTGCACCTATCTTTGTGCAGCTTAGACAACCGTCTAATATTGTCAAACTACTTAAACTCCTTTGTCGAAGACTTTTGCCTTTCACTCCCTTAAAACAACATAACTAAAATATATATCCTTTATAACAACATAACTAAAATATATATTTCAAATATAGGATGAAATTAAACTAAAGGTAAACGAAAACTTTGTAAATTTCACCAGCATCCAACAAACCGTTTGCTATCACTAATGTTCGAATTAAAGTCATTAACGAGGAAAACAAAATGATGGTTAAGTCTGCTTGTCTTCGATTTATGTTTGATCCATTTGAATTTCGATTGGCACTTCCTAGAAAGAGGAGAAAAATAAAAGCATAGTCAAGGATAAATTGTCCTTAAACTGCGTATAATGAAACGTGTGTGAATAAAAAATCCATTAAATAGGTTCAAAATCTTCCTCCATTATTCTTTCTAGCTTCTCTAATGTGTCAAAAATCTCTTCCGTGAAGGGATGAGTTTCATCCTTCTTCCCAAACACATGATGGATCCTATCTACCTCTATCGAACTGCAACCAGCTGGCTTCCTAATATTCCTATCCCTCAGCAACTTCCTTAGTTTAGCAGCATCTTCCCACTGCCCTGCATCTTCATACATACTAGCTAATGTCACATACCGACTGGCTTTTTCGGGATCTAAGATGAACAACTTCTCCCCCACTTCTTTAGCTAGCTCTAGGTTGTTATGTATCCTACAAGCACCCAACAATGCACCATATACATCTTTTCCTGCCTGCACGGGCATCCCTTCGATGAACTCTACCGCTTGTTCTAAGAAACCAGCCCTCCCTAAGAGATCCACCATGCAGGCGTAGTGATTATCTTTCCTCTCCAAACCGTAAGCCTCCATTTTTTCGTATATCTCGCGTCCTTTAGCAACGAGCCCTGCGTGACTACAAGCCGACAACAAATTCAGGAAGATCAGACCATCTGGTTTAACACCAGCTTCTTCCAATCTTCTGAACATGTTAAATGCTTCATCTGCAAAACCATGCATTCCATAACACCTTATGATTGCACTCCATACTATAACGTTTTTGTCGTCGATTCGGTTGAAAACATCTCTGGCAATGTTCACATGACCACAGTTACCATACATACAAATAAGGCAACTGCCCAGGGGAGCCCCAACTTCTATTCCTGTCTTTATAACATAGGAATGAACCCAAAAGCCAACTTGGGAAGCAGATTTTGTAGCACAAGCAGGCAGAATCGCAACAAGAGTCGCATAATCAGGTGTGCAATGAGCTTGGTTATGCAGCATGGCATGAAAAAACATTATAGCCTCGTCCTCTTTCCCATTCAAAGTATAACCAACAATCATGGAGTTCCAACTCACAATGTCTCTCAGAGACATATCATCAAACACTTTACGAGCAGTTTCAACGTCCTGACACTTGGAATAAAACGCTATCAGAGCATTTCCCACAAACAAATCCAAGTCCAACCCACATTTCACAACATGTCCATGAACAATCTCACCCTTATCACTATTCTTCATTGCGCTACATGCCTTCAACACAAAAGGAAACGTATAGCGATTTGTGGGTTCCCCACTGACTCGCATTTCATCAAACAGATTAAGAGCTTCAACAAACGGACCCAAACTCGCATACCCTTGTATAACCACATTCCACACAAACACATCCCTTCGAACCAATCTATCAAACACCTTCCGTGCAGTTCCCATTTTCACTTCACCCTCACCATGCTCCACGTATTTGCCGATCAGTTTCGCGGCAACAAATCCATTTTGATCAAGACCCTCAACGAGGATCTGGGCATGTAGTTCCTGAACGCTTCTAATGCTTCTGCAAGGCCCCAATAATTTGATAAAACCGTACGAATCGCGATGATACTTCCCAAAACTCCATTCGCTGAAGAAGGATCTTACCAATCTTAAGAAGGGTTGATTTCTAAACGTCAGAGCTTGCCAAGTTCGCCGGCAGAGCCCATTCATTTATTACTGTTGTCTCACGGCAGTGGAAAATACGCCGATCAGTTTCCCGGTACCGAACGTAGTCTCCGTTGTTGATATAATATGTGCGTGATGATTGATGATGATGATGATGTGTGGATGTTGACATATACCATCCAAATACATATTTTTTTTTATTCAATAAAAGTTTTATCACTATTTTGCATTTATTATTTTTTTCACAAAAGAAGATAAATAATTAATAATTTGTGGGACCAATTCAGATATTTTTTAAAAAACTTTATTTGTTAGAATGGAATTATTCGAAGTTTAAGAATAATTTAAGTTTGAGATATTAAACTATAAGATCATTATTACCATTCATTATTGATGATAACATAATTAAAACTAGAGCGATAAATTAGTGGAAATGAGGAAATATTTAACTATCATATGCATTGGAATCTAACTTAATGTTCTTAATGTTCTTATAAGATAGATGTGTTTAGACTCTAATTTAGTTTAACTATATAGAGTCGAATATGGAAACTTTAATCTTAAAAGTTTGGAGAAAAAATTATCTTTGGAGAGAAAGAAAAGTTGGAATCGATGTGGAGGTTTGTATTGTGCCTCATCTTCCTTTCCTCGTCTTTGTCCATTTCCTCAAAATCTCTTCTCTTTCAAATCAATTCAGCGGATTGAAAACAAACTCTCTCTGTAACAGCGAAAAATAAGCGCTTTTCAGGCCAACCCCACTTCACCCAACTTCCCCAACTTTCCCTTTTTTTCTTCTTCAATCTCCATTTTCTTCTTCCTTCTCTATTTTTTCTTTGTAATTCCCTCATTACAATGCTGGGTTTAGCCCCTCACTTCTGTCTTCCTACCATTTTCTTTGGATCCGCCATAGCCATGGATCACCCCTCCGCTTCTCGCCCTTCCTGTTCCCTTCACTTCTCTCTTCACCGATCGCGTCCCAATGCGGTTCGTTCTCGCCGCCCCAAGTCGATCCTCATTTCCTGTCACTCTTCTCGCGATAGATCCACCCACAGTGATGATGATGATAATTCTCATCAGGATTATTTCGAAGCTTCGTTTCTTGTTTCAGGTTTTCGGTTTTGTTGTTTGGGTTTCCTTTTTTAGAGCTTATAATTGTTAATTAAATCGATATGGGGTTGTTGGTGTTTCTGATTCCTGAATTTTTTGGGTTTCTTTCTTTTTCTACTATTAGAGACTATCTATCACTATCGAATGTGGAAGAAGAGGTTTCAAGAGGATGTGAATTTCAACCAGAGAGAATCTCGTGTCAATTCTAATTCACTTGGACTGGGGTTTTTTAGACGTTTTCGAAGCCCCACTGTATTTCTCAAAATTTCCTGCAATGGAGACTTTCTACTGCCAATTGTCGTTGGTATATTGGATGATGATAACTCTGTTGTGATTGGGGTTGTGTTTTCTTATGAATTTGTTGATAAGAAGTTGTAAATTTTGGACTTGTTTCGCAGGGGAATATGCTATTGAGAAACTTATTGATTGTCAGCTTGGGATTGAAAATGGGGTTGGTTTTCTTTGGTTTCGTTATCCATTTTTTTTGGTTTTGCATACTTTGTTGTTGGCATTAATTGCCAAATGACCATGTTACAGGAGGCCCCGGATATTTTTCAGTTTATACAAGACCTCATTGTGAAGGTTGGCTATGAGGTATGGAACTACCTTCTAACTTACCAAATGAATGCATGCTCAACCTTTATTATTATTTTTAGGTTCATGTGCGTGATCAAACCATTGAACTTTGGAATGATAATTGGTGCTTTATCTACTGAGCTACCCGCTAATTGGCCGTAGATTTTATATTTGGTACTGTGTTCTCTCTTGGGGAGAGTTTGAGACATGAATGTGAAGGACACTAGGATGGAATTTTCAGCTTTTGTTCATGCAGTAGCTTGAGATGTAAATTGTTACTTCCTGATATTGTACATGGAAAAATCAAGAAATATGTGGACGAACTATTTGCATTTTTTTCTACACAAGAACCAATAAGCTGAAAAAAATCTGCTAGTTTTGTTTCTTTAATATAATTGAGTAGTACTTCTGACTAATGAGAATGCACGGCACGGCTTCTGGATAAATCGTTTGTACTTGTCATGTACATTTCTATTTTTCTGCTAACCATGAAATAGGGGTTAGAGCCATAATCTAATGCCACTTTTTGTTGTTATGACTTTAGGCCATCACAGCGAGAATTACTGAAAGAGTGGTGAATACTTACTTTGCCCGGTTCTTCTTGAGAAAGGTTAGCTCTTATACATTCATTTGCAATTAGAATACATGTTTAGAAGTTTTCAATACTATTATCATCTGCAGGAAGGGGAAAGTGAGATGTTAAGTGTGGATGCACGCCCCTCCGACGCACTCAATATTGCTTATCGGTGTAAGGTAGATATTCTACCATTAACTGCTATGGTTTTTGCAGAGCTTATAGTTGCTGGAATGACTTAGTTTCCTTTAAAACGAAGTACAGCAATATATATGCTTTACTTTGGATCCTTTCACCCCCTTTTCATGACAGAAATAATAATTTCTTACTTCACTGAAACTTTGCTGCCATGCCTTTTTTTTGTTTAACGAATTTGCAGATACCGGTACTTGTTAGTAAGCAGATTGTCTTTGAGGATGCGATAAGAGTTAGTTACGGGTTTGGAAGAGTGCACGAGAGGAAGTCATGCTTTGATGTTTTACTTGACTGGTATAAGTGCGAGCATTGTTGGCTTGTTTGATAGATATCTTTTCTTGTTATCTAAAAATGATGATTTCTTGTCCAGTGCTGCAGATGGCCCAGATTTCTTGTCCGAGGAACTCGATATGCTGAAGAATATGAAAATTGCCATTTATGAAGAACGGTACAAAGATGCAGGTATAAGTTAGAGAGGGTTAACCAATTTATTGCAATTGCAGCAATGGCTATTTATGAAGAACGTTTTGTTTCATGCAAATGAGGGTATTTATGATTGCTATTTGTTCCCTTCAGCCATGTGGAGGGATAAGTTAACAAAGCTTCGCAAGTCGGTCCATGAGGCGTAACTTCGATATTCAAACTTCCTTTATCTGCCCTTGGACTTGTTCTTCATGTAAGTAACTCTCTGTAATTGACTGCCGTACGGAGAGAGGTACCATACGGCGAAACATGTATGAACTTTTCTGATACTGCACCCTAACAGGGCGACTCTTCTGTTGGGTAGGAATTGTTCGCTCGCAGGCATCTCTTAGAACATTCAATTCAGGATTGAATGGATTAACGCTGATGGGTTGTTACACAATATTGCAAAAAATTATCGATAGTGATGGTCGGTCTGTACAGTTACAGTTAAGAGAGTATGTAAATATTACATTTGGGTAGTCAATGTGTTGTATCTCTAAGATATGAATGAGATGGCTGATATTCTTTTTCAGCTCTAAGTTCGCAGAGAATGATAACATAAAAAATGGAAGCTTTTGTATATTCCAACAAACTCTCATTTCTCTCACATACACTTTACTTTGATCTATTTTTCATTACGAACAATGCGAGAAAGCAAATGATAGTTTGTTCGTTCCGATATTGAAATTGAGTTTTGAAATTAGAAGGTAATGATAGAAAGGATGATTAAAGATTAGTGGAGAGAGTTGTTTTATATAATTGAAGATTTGCACAAAAAATGGAGTAGAGGAATTTCATTTGCAATTGAAGATTTTAAGAGATCATACAATGGGATTATCATGGAAAAGAGATAATCCAAAAGGGAATTCACAAAGCGAAGATAAACATAAGAAAATATAGCAACTGTCGTTACCAATGCCTTCAAGGAAGGTGCATGCCATTCTATAACTTTACCAGCTTCCATCTATAAGGCCAAATCCAAACGTCAAAACTTAAAAGTAAGAAGAAAAGGGAAAGAATACAAACTTGTAGTTGTTAGTTGTTTCAAAAATACCATTGAAATAGAAATTCGTTAGAGTTTTTAGGCAAATTAGTACACCTTAACGAGCATGACAGTGAATTTGAATAATGAGACGGTATTTGAGTCTTAAATTACATGTTGGGTCAGAAATTTCTCCCATGAGTTAGTTTTGAAACAAACAGGAAAAGTTGGGGCAAAAGTTAGAAATGCTTTTGTAGTTTGGTGTATGTGGTGGTTACCATATTTGTCCCAGCAAATAAGCATGATGAGACATCTCCTTGCAATATAGAATCTGGTTTTTCTCTCTTTGATCATCTCCATACATCCAAACTTGTGTGCTTCTGAACTTTCCATCTCTTCTCTGCCATTTTCTTTCTTGGATTTACACTGCCCCATTCACACTTTCACCACCATCCAGATACCCGAACCCGTGCTCGCCTTCTTTGCACCTTTTGCAGTGTTTCTTCTTCAAGCTCTTCTTCCTCTTATGATACTGATCTTTCTTCTTCACGCTCGTTTTCTTCCTACGATATCGTTTCTTCTTTTAGATCATCAAAAGCATGCAGAGTGGAGATGAGCTGGATCAAACCTTGATTTCTTTGCCGAAAATATATTCCTTAACGGCCAGCAGAACTATATTCATGTAGCTTATTCTTCTTCTTTTAGATCAACAACACAAGGAGCTGCATTGGAGTGGGAATCAAACCTGTGACATCAAACATATATACCTTAACCCATTAAGACTAGGTGGCTTATTCTTCTTCCCCTCCTCCTAGTATTGCTAACTTTTGTCCAAGTATTAATTTTTCAATCCTTCTTCTTCTTCCTAGGAGATGTTGAATGTTCATGAAAGTAGAAAGAAAGAGATGGAGAGTCTGTTTTATTGAAGCAACTGATAATTGTTCCCAATTGGCTTGATTGGCTTTTGGTGATCATGATTAGTCCATCATCATCATCATTTGTGGGCCTCCATCACTGAGAAATCACAACCCTTCAACCATCCACACGTTGCCACTTAGCAAATCTGTTTAAGCCATAACATGATCTCATATCGAATTAAGTTGTTCTTCATCTCTTGCATGTTAATATAATCTCCTACCAAAAACCTTTGGATTGTAGCTGGATCTTCCTAATCATTATTCTCATACAATTATGCGTTGGCAACCACTGATTGGATTTTCCAACTTAATCTTATTTTAGTTTAATTAAAACAAGAAAGAAAGAAAGTAGAAGTTAAGACTCTGAGTCTAATTAACTTAGCAGAAAAGAATAATTAAGAAGTGCTTTGATTAGTTTTAATTATTGCATTCATTATAAAAAAATTTCTAAACTTGTTTCCGACAAGCAAAGATACGAATTTTATCTTAATCAAATTTCAAAATCACACTCCAAAGATTATATTATCACTTTCCCTCAACTCTTTCATCATATTTTTCTCTTCATTTTGTTAGTCATTGCAATATTTGTTTTCTTTAAGGAAAAAAATATCTATCAAAATTACTATTTCATCGATATTTTCATCGACATATTTCTAAAGTTAACATTTCGAATAAAAATGTGAAAATGTTGACATGTTGATGAAAATTTAATATCATATTCTTCTTTAAGAGTGAAAATTTTGAACCTACAACTTTTCCGACCAACTTATGGGTTTGAGAAATTTTCTAATTTTATCTCGAATGTGACAATCAAGTTTTGATATTTGATTTGTTCAAATTAACCTTCTATCACTAAAATGGACTAATCAAACTACAAAAAGTGAGGTTTTGCAAGAGAATTAGTCATCGATGTTTTAAGTGTGTTTATTAGAATCCCAAACTTTAAAAAATGTTGAACTCTTTTAGTTTTATGTTTAGTAAGTCTTTGAATTTTAAGGTGTTAATCCATAACAATTTTGTTTTCGTAATTCTTTGAATTCTTAGTCAATTCTCAATAACAACAAAAACGTATTTTTGAAAACAGTTTTTTCTACGGATTTTAAATTTTGGCTTTGATTTTGAAAAACTCCTAAAAGACATACAGATAACACAACATATAGATTAATAGATCCAAGTAGTAATTATAGACTTAATTTTTAGAAGGAAAAAAAAGTCAATTGATTGGTTATCAAAAGCAATTCTTGAAAGATTTCTGACTACTTGTTTGACAACTCATTTCATATTATATTGCCACCTATAGAATATAACTCAAACAAGTTTTTGAGTCATATATTATCTCTCTATCCCTTTGACGATTGAGATTGATAGTATTTCCATGTACTACGTATCCAATTATATATATATATAGTTGTTCAATACATTACAAACTAGCTTTCATAAGCTTATGAATTAAATTATTTTGTAACCTTTGGTGCTTCTAAACTTCCAATTATCATAAGATTCTTTGAGAGTTCAAATATTAGAATAAAATCATACCACATGGATACTTATTTTATTCCCATATCTTATAAAATACGATATCCGATATCTTTTTAAGTATGCGCAAAATAATTCTATCAAGTAAATGTTAAAAGAAATAAAAAAAATTACCACTTCAATCTCAAATTGAGTATATATCAATACTTGATGTTGTGCTTTTCAAACACTTCACGATGTTTGAGTTATATGAAACCATAGATCAAAGATCGTTGTATTTGAACGGAGGTTTGAATGAAGTAAAATGTTTCAAACTTTTTATATATATATATATATATATATATAGATTGGATTGATATTAATAGATTCTTAGTTTTATTTTTAAATTTTGAATTGCAAATCCATGATTTGTAGCTCTCCAAATAATAATTCATATATCTCTCCCATGGCCACTTTGATTAGTGTTTTCAAAATGCAAAAATCATATTGGCAAAATATCTTGGCTTCTATAGGAATAAGTATTGACGCATTTGCAAACAAATTGATTATTCTTGCAATAATTTTAGTTGATTAGATATGACTTATTTTATCACTTGTCCTTTGGTCAAAAAGCTCTTTTTTCATTTTTAAAGAGTTGATATTGATTGAGCATGATGGACATTGTCACCAACACATTATTTTTTTTAGTTGAGCAATCTGTGAGATTCAATTGTCAAATGATTCAAGTCTTTAGCCTTTATTGTTGAGATATATATCAACATAAACCAATTAAGTTCATGTACTAAAAGTATGATCTAGTACTCTTAGGCCCCATTTCTTTTTAATTGGTTTGTATTAGTCACAATTTCATATATATATATATATATAGGTAGGCATTATGTAACGTCCGAGATTAGAAGGAAAACATGAATGAACCGGTATCACATCTAAATAAGAGGGATCCTGAGAACATAAAAGTAAAGTTAAGAAAGACTTAAAAGAATTAAAAAATTAATACTTATACCAACAAGATACACCTTCCTTTTCGGTGGCTCGATCATAGGAACTTCAAAGGTAAGCTTTTACTAAAATATATGTGAGTGAGAACAAAATATGTTAAAAGGACTCGTGTTGGCTTAAGCCTTTAAGAATAGTAAGAATGATGCTGCCAGGGGAATCCTGGGTATGGGCGTTACACATTCTCTTGTTCCTCTTGTCTTTTTAATTAACCATTTATAAATCTTATGTTATAGTCATAACGTTGATTCCTAGATGAATTAATTTAAAAATTAATTACTTACATAATTGGTTGTCTTTAATTTATAATATATCTTGCCTAAAAAAGATATTATAATTGTTACGATATAAAATAGATGTTTATTTAGGTAAGTACATGAAATGGAGAATGGCTTATGATTCGACCACAAAAAGTCATATATCACGGAAGTATAAAAGGCAACCAATTGGGTTATGTTTGGTTCTTCTCCATTATGGAATAATCCAATTTAGACTAATGTTTTATTAAAGTAGTGGAAAGAAAATTAAGAAGATTAAGATTCGAATTGTAAGGTTAAATGAAATGAAATTGAGAGTATTAATTGATTCCAAGTTATAAAACTATCGGGTTTTTAATAAATAAAAAAAAAGAGAAAGAGAAAGTGGGGGGGTGGGGAGAAGATATTTGAAGAAAGCATTAAAAAATGATTAAAAACACATTCATAATTCATTAATTAATTCATTGATTTAATTTTCTTTTTTAAAAAAAAAATTAAAAAAAGAAAAAGAAAAAAGGTAATATTGAATAAGGCTATTTTTATATAGTTTCTGCGGGCCCCATATGACTCGATGCCGACTGTACATGATGATGCCATCATTAATATAATCTTATTTCTCTTTTAAATATTCAAATATTCAAATATTTGTTTATTTACAATAATTATAGCATAGTTATTGATTGAATATCCCCAACCTCACCAAACAGAAATCATCCTATGCCCATTTATATTTAGTATATTTTTCATTTGTAATCTTCTTTAACAATTTTCTCATTTTCAAAAAAGGATAATTTAAAATGTTTTTATATCATTTTATATACCAAATTTTTATTTTAAAAATAAATAAATAATAACAATAATTTATGTAAATAATAAACTTTTTTTTTTATTATTATTATTAGTTGTGTGCTCTCCGCGACAATTCCCATTTCTCCACTTCTTCGTTCACTGAAACCCAAAGACTCCGAAAAGTGCCTGAAAATTTTTCCTTTTTACTTTCTCTCTCCTTCCACTCGCTCACCCATTTCCACTTCACACCAACCTCCTCCTCCTCCTCCTCCTCCTCCTCCTCCTCCTCCTCCTCCTCCTCCTCCTCCTCCTCCTCCTCCTCCTCCTCCTCCTCCTTCTTCTTCTTCTTCTTCTTCTTCTTCTTCTTCTTCTTCTTCTTCTTCTTCTTCTTCTTCTTCTTCTTCTTCTTCTTCTTCTTCTTCTTCTTCTTCTTCTTCTTCTTC